>VXBU01006370.1:730248-775460 GCA_013400315.1 Bombycilla garrulus
TTTTTTGTTCAAGATTCAGATTTTGCATTGCTTTTTAAAAAAGTATCAACCTGATAAAATTCTGGGTGCCCTCTCAATAGTTTCTTGATACAGCTAATTTTACATTCCTCTTCTTTAATTAAAGTTTCCTCTTTTGCCCTAAAGAATATAAATTACAGATTTACCTCTGTTGTTTCATTTTGTTTAGATCAAGTTAATTACAAGTTGTTCTGCATTACTTAATTTTCTGTAGCTGCTTTTTCTACAGTGTCCTCATTACTTCGTGCAACTAAATTATTATTCCTTTTCAGCTATTACCTGATAGGAAAAATATCTCATCTTATTATCTGCAGTCACATTTGCACCCAAATTACTATAATTTCTGTCTCTATACATAGAAAGATAGATAAAGAAAAGGTTGATACTTTATTTCTTGAATTCTATTGCAGAGATTTTAATCCATAAAGCAGTTCAATCCTGTGAAGTCTGTGCTAGAGTCCTTAACTTTCCTTTAGTAGATCAGAAATATTCCACTAAAGATTAGTTGTGGCTCTGCACCTTCCTCATTCTGGCATCATCATTCTTGTTCTCTTCCAGCTGAAATCTGGCAATAGCTTTTCTCATTGGCAAGAACTGGATTCTTTCCCTCTCCCACTGGCATCCATTTCATCCTCAAATCTAGATTCAAGTCCTCAAGTTTAAGTCTCATGAACTCACTGAACACGATCTCTTCTACAGCGATGAGCTTTGAAAACACAATCAGACCAAATTTAGATTCAGAAGCCAGGGATATTGCATTGTTAATAGATCATCATTTGTCCAACAATTTCTATTTAACACCATGTCTGCTTTTTATCACTCCCAAATCAAGGCCAATGCCAAACAGGACTGGAATAGAAAAACAAGTCATATCTGCATTACAGCTGGGATCAATTATTATGGCTCATTATTTTCAGATATTTTACCTTGTCTTAGTATAAAATGCAAGGTCGTGTGAATGCTCCTGCTCCAGTGCTTCCTAGAGAATATTGACTATCCAATATTCTATTCCATTAATTTCATCACTATTTTCACTTATAGTTCTTTAATTTATATTTTCCCTAAACAGCAGTTCTTTGTGACTGACTGTTGCCTTACACTCCAGCAGCTAGCTCTCTCTTGCTATTCTGGCACATAAAAATAACAGAGGTTCCAGAAGGGTAGTTCATGCCACAGATACTTTGCAAATCCTCACATTTTCTGGTCAAACGTCTCAGAAAGCAGAGTCCCTGTCAGTGGTAGGGGCTAGGACTGGCTTCACAGCTGCAAAGCAATCTTCCAGTTAATTCATGCTACACTTATCACTGTAGTACATGAGCACCTTGCATTCTCCCTCTGTAGATTTTTAAAGACCTGTTTTAGTCCGAATTGAATTGGAGAAAATATACTTGGCTTAGCTGTTAATTGCTGACAGACAAGACAAAAAAAGTAGATGTTGCAGATATAATGGGAGCACAATGTATTGTTATCTGGCTAAGGATTTTAGGAACTGTCCTTAATAAATGTGTGCTCTCCCAGCCTATCTCATCAAAGTACTGCTCAGGAGAAGGTTTCCCTTTTTCTGCCAAAGGAGAGCTAAGCATGTGATCATAGAGGACCCACATCTTTTATTAAAATAGTGTCACAAGCCAAATCTTTCTGCTTTTCAAGGAAAATAAAAGAACTGTTATTACGAGGGTGGTTAAAGTAAAAACTGGGGGACAGAAGATATGGAATCTCTTCCTGTTGCCAATACCGCAGGCAGTTATGACTTCAGACTTAGCATTTATAGTCTGGTTTGCAGAGATTCCATTCATTTTATCTGGAGCAGGTGTGCTCAACATCTTTGAAAATAGGCTTCCAAATTGTTTTGTGTTCTAGTTTCCCTTTTGTAAGGTGAGGAAGAAAACAAAATCTATGTCATGGCTTGTAAGGAGTGCTGGAACAGGCTTCCCAGGGAAGTGTCAGGCCAAGCCTGACAGAGTTCAGGAAGTGTTTGGACCATGCTCTCAGGCACATGGTGTGATTCTTGGGAATCGTGCTGTGCAAGACCAGGAGTTGAACTTAATGATCCCTGTGAGTGCCTTCCAACTCAGGATATTCCCCGACACTGCGAAAAGTCATAGCAACTACTCTGGAAAAGCTGAGCTGAGCTATGTATAACAGATGCAATATTCTAACAATGATATAATGCCATACCCCTCCCTTCACTGATCTTGCCCTTGCCCTTGAAGTTTTCCAGGCTATAGCCTCTTCAAGCCTCTGAATTGAAAGGTCCTTGATGTACTCTGCGGCAAATAACAGGATCTCATGAAGCAGGTTTAAAACAACAAATCAGTCTGCAACGACTGCTCATTTCATAAAACTGTTAGACATTTCAGGCTGTAAATTTTTTTATATTTCACAAGCCTTGCTTTTACAGCTTTCAATTCCTGATTTGCAGGGAGAAGCTAGTATTACTACCCTAAAGCACTTGTGTAATATTAAGCTGATAAAATTGCCTTAGGTTTAGTTATATATGAAGAGATAGATCATTCATCCCTATGTGCTGACTGGAAGAAATACAGACCCACCATTTGTGAAACAATATTTGTTAGCAGATTATCTATTAGCCCAAAATTATCTTATTCAATTTAGGCTCTGAAATCAATCTACCATAGTAAATAAGAGACAAATTTTTTTTTTGGTATTAGGATTTTCACGGTAATATTTTGTGAAGATTCTTTACTGTAAGCTTCCCTATTTTGCAGAATTGTATTTACATTGTTATGTGCTAGCGCTGCACAAAACAATTAACTGTTTCAATCTCTGCAGCAGAAGCATGTTTTATATAGCATGGTGTCTTCCAGCTATCCACCTTTCTCTTTGCTTTGCTGAGTACATCTTCCCTGACAGAGGAAGAGAAGGGAAACCACCACGTCATCATCAAATTTTAGAGACCTAGTGCAGTTGCAGCTGAGTATCTGCTGTCTCCGCAGGTTGTTTCCAACCAAGCCCCTGTCATTTTGCCACAAGTGGGCAGTAATTAACTGCTAATTGAAATCTCAAGAATATCAGCTTGCTTGGTCCTGGCTGAGACTTGTAACCCTTGGCCTGCCTTTTTTTGGTCTTGTTTTTGGATCTGCTCTAGAAAGGAGCTGGCAGTTAGTCCCAATTTGTTCTGACATTCCTACAGAAAGTGATTTAATGTTTGCACTGGAGTTTGGGAATGTGTGTGTTTCTGATTGAGGCTCAGGGCAGAGTGACACCCAAAGCAATGCCTTCCCTTTCAGAGCCACTGATATCACTGATTCAAGCCTTGTATTCTGCTCCCAACAACTTAAAAAGAACACTTAAGAAGTTATTTTTGTAACAAGGTATTTGCAATAATGAAATTACTGCAGTTCTTACAAAGATAAGAAACTCCAACAGAACAAATTTAAGCAAGCTGTTGGAACCCAGGGGGTTCCTATGGCATCTCAGAATGATCCAAACCCTGTTCAGGAGGCTTTTCAGCCTTGCCAGAGGTGTTGGAGAACCTGGATTGATACTGGGAATGCCTGTGGCTTTGATTTTAATCCATGAGACAAATAACTAACTTATAAGAAGAATTGCAAGTCACCAGAGTTTAAAGAGTAGAATAGTAGTAATTATAGATGAAAAGGGAAAGATTTGGACCCATGTCCAGGGGGGTTTGAGATTCTGGACAGGGGGGTCTGGGAGTCAAGATGGAGAATTCTTACACGTGGCATGTTATCTCTTCTTCTTCTTCCTAACCTCCATCTTCTTGGTGATGTTGGCACTTTTGGATTGGTTTGTCAGAGAGCTGGACAATGTAATGTAAGGGTCACGGATTGGAAATTAATGGTAAACATTGGATACGTAGTTTTTAGTATAAAAGATTACAGCTCACCCGGGGCGGACACAGTGTGTCTCTGGACGTGTTCTGTGTCAACCCTGGCAGGGCAGAGAAATCTACTCTTTGATAAGGAATTAATAAACTGCCTTGAGAACACGAACAAACGACTCCAGACTACTTCTTCAACAGCACGGGGCGGAAACCTGGACTTTTCTACATATTGCGGGGTCCCCTGGGGTTAAGGAGATCCCCGCATTTGTGGCGTCCCAGGCTGGGCACGAAGACCACCACAATTGGCGTCCCAGGCTGGGCACAAGACCACCACACAAGCCAATTTGTTATTAGTATGATTGTCAAGGCTTTGGGGCCAATATTGCATGGTGTTGGTATATCTTTTTATTGCACTTGTTACCTTAAATAGTGGAATATCTGCTTCCATTAAGTGGGGTCATGTATTAAAACAATGTCTTTTTAAGTCCAGGTTCTTGCCTTTTTCATTGGGAATATTGTCACCATGCTGTTTTGGAAAACTGAGAATGGTTTTGCCTCACTCCTGTCTCTTTTTAAACTAGGAGGTGACTTATGACTATGTCACATGGCAGGTAATACTTTATAACAAAAAGTGTTATGTAAACATGACATGCCTCCCTTGGCATAGGCCAGCCAGGTGAATTAAATGCTAAGAGAAGTTTGTCTCATTTCAAGTTAATGTGTCTTGAAATGTGCTGACAGCAGGCGTTGAAAGCTTCCAGAGTCCAGGCAGGAAGACAGAAGAGCTGGAGTATGTGAGAACCTGGAAGATGATTAACTATGAGTGGCTGCAAAATTGTTTCTAGGAAGCTAAAATCTATGTAGTCCCATTATGGAAAAAATGACAATTCTCATGATGGTGAGAGACCTCAGTTCAGAGCTGAGATTTATCCAGAAGGAAGCTCAAGGCCAGCAATAACTTCTTCTCCCCTGGCCAAGCAGTGTCCACTTAGCCTCTGTAGGAACAATATTTTTTTTTCTCATCCTGTTATGGACATTTCTCTGTCACTGCTTTGCTTATAATGGTGTCAGCTGCCAAAACAGCCCCCTGAAGCAGTCTGTGCACAGCCTGCACACACAGAGACAGGACACTTGAGGTGGGACCTTTCCTACCTCCTGCGGCTGCCTACGTCCTCTCTCTGCCCACACAGGCCTGAGCCCATCTGGACACCATAGTCTACTGAAGAGTGTTCCAGGAGCTGGTTGGTTTCCAGAGATCCCAAAGCACTTCTCTGCATGGATCCACTGTGATCAAAAAAAATCCAGAAATCAAGACAATTTTATTCTGTAGTCCCTCCCCACTGCAGTCTCATGTCTCATTTGCCCTTCTGTCCAGCTCTACTCACTCAGCAGATGTCTTCAGTGATCTGTTCATGATTATGCACCCAGTGTACTACAATTTTGCTTGGAAATAGGCAGCAACAGATGGTGCAAGGAAGATAAGGGAATTATCTGCCATTGAAGGGAACAGTGCCCAAGACCAGCAAATCTCCTCTCCTCTCCTCTCCTCTCCTCTCCTCTGTAAAAGGAAAAAAAAGTTTTAAATGTATATATGCAGTCCATGTGCAATTTCAGGTGGCTACTAAGGAAAATGAACAAGTCAAGTAATTGAAAGCAGAAATGAAATTGCAAAGGATCACAGGATTTCAAATTAAGCGAACAAATTGTATGGGGGAGGGGTACATACCATACAATAGAGTAGCTTGAATTGGCAGACAGCTTATAACAGTGGTTCTGAGTGAATGACCCTTCATCTCCTGTGACAAATTGAAGATAATGCCAGCATTTCATAGTAATTTCACTTTTATTATCACCAAAAGTTTAGGCCAGTATTCTATTACCTTGAATGTCTTTATGGTGTCAAGTTGAGCTGGACAAGAAATGAAATTGAGGACAAATTTGCTGACTCTGAAGAAGAGGGTAAGAGAATAAGGTAAGGCATTTAGGATTATCAGCAATTTAAGGAAATAAAAGAATAAGAATGAATCAAATAATGCATTTGAATTTGAACTGAAATTATTTCATTTTGGTTTGAATAATTTTTGATATTTCTAAACTATTTTTTTTCAAAAACTCTATGTCAAAATAGAGGGAAGTGCTGCTATTTCAAGAGATCACTATTTTACATGTTAGAATTTCAAAAGGTTATGAAAATGTTGAAGCAAAACATTTTTTACCAATGAACTTTCTTCTTGTTTCAGAAAATCTTGCCTCTTTCAGTTGTCCTGGCCAGCAGTTGTTCCTTATTTGGACCATAACCTGGCTTCAATATGTTTTGGTTGTTCATACATTCACTGAAAATATCTCAGCCAAATTTGGTGTCAAAAGTCCAAGCTGTACCTAGCCCCTGAAGCCTAAATTTTCATGGCAATGACTAGGATATGATTGAGTCTGTCAATACACAAATATGTGGCACAGCAATAGTAAAAGTAAGGAAAAAATTAAATTGGGAGAATTGAATTAATTGAAATAAGCCACCAGCTACTATGGTGACTGTATTAGTATTACATTCAGTTTTCCATTATTCTTCTTACGTCCCAAATAAATCCACTGCTTAAACTTGTGTTTGCCATATGCTGTACAACATGAAAAAGCATTTTTTTGCTTCATAATTCTGCATCTTAAGAGGCAAGGTGTGTTGTAGGACAGCAGCTCCTAGGCACTACTCTGCATCCCAGATTTAAAGCAAGATGCTGATTCTCTGTCCTACCCTTTTTTCCTCCACTTCCTTATGAAAGTGCTTTCCCTGCAAGTGTTGCTTCCTGCTCACTGCCAATGTACAAGGTTTTACCCTGCAAATGGACATCAGCTCCTGTGCTTTGACAGATGACTGTCAAAGACATTCAGGAACATGAGGAGAAAGTGATATAGACTATAATGAGATCATGTAAAATTTAATACAGCATATCAAATTTAATTACTTTAAAATTCATATATTTAACTGGCAGCCAAATGCAGTTCTTTCTAGGGAGGTGATATCTGCTTCTGGCTTTTGCTTTTCTTATGAAAACTGTCAGTCACATTCTGCATCAGCCTGGGTTTATGCTTAGCTTTATCAGGCAGACCAGTCAGCACTGAATGTCATTAATGTCATCTTGGGGTAATGAAAGTGTAGATAACCATCTCATAGACTGGTTGGGAAAAAATACTAATGCAAGTAGCTGAATAATTCACATTTCACATTGGCCACATAATTCAAGGAAATCATAGAGGAAGTTATGTTCTATAAATTGTTTTAGACTTTCTTACTGATGAAACAGCAAGAATTTTGTTGCTGATGGGCACAGGAAGCAGTAATAAATACCCATGAGTGCATACACAGGAAAGAAAAATGGTTTGCATTTTATCAACAGAGAAAAGGAATCAAAATGTAGCCCTGGATGTTTTTCAAGTTACAGCACTGTTAATGGAGAAAAATGTGTCTTCTGTATGACAATGATGAGATGAATGATAATACAGAAGATCATTCATTCCTTCTGCGCTAGGTACCTGCTGCATGCTGCAAATGTGGAAGCCATTCCCTGATGACAGACCACAAAAGAGTGAAATAATTTCTAATGAAACAAATCTGATCAGCCCTCATGGTGATTGGACACTTTTTGGTCCTTGAGGCATTCAAGAATTGTGCTACTTTAAGCGGTAGATCCCCTGTTCTCTCAGTGTTCTGTTGTGCTAACCTGAGTGCTTGGGCTCAAGGGGTGCCTCACCACAAAACTGTTTCAAACTTTTGGTTGAAAAGACAATAAGAAAACAGTAAAAAGTTATTTTCTTCCTTTCCTGTTTGAACCATATTTAAACAATTGTAAAACCCAAGGTAACAGGCTTCATGTCGTTTTGAGAAAAATGGTGTACAATACTAGTCTTCCCCCTTCTCTCATCACAGTCAAAATGATGTGACCAACATGACCAATATACTCATTGACTGCTGAAAGGGATAACTATGATGAATTATTGTTAATTGTAAGTTGAGCTATGACCCCATACTTTCATGAAAAGCAACCCAGGAGGAGTTGCTGCTGTGTAGTTGAAGGAGGCCAGTATGTAAAAAGCATCCATCAAGAAGGACTTGCCAAGGATTCAACCATTGTCAGTCTTCCTTAATGTGATTACTGGGATATTTTTATATTTATGTACANTACTGTTTCAGAGCTGGGGGTGATCTGTGATACTTTTTACAGTAAACTGTGGCTCAAGGAATAATCTAGAGAGCTGGTTGAAAGAGGGAATCAGAGAATTTCTTGAGGGAATTTTTGTGAGAAAAGACTCTTATTATAATTAGACACAAGACTTGCCATGATAAGCTTGAGTTTGCTAAAAAATGTGCACACTGACACAGAGATAATACAAACGTTGTTGGAAAGGTAGATTACAAGTCTCAGCCAGAGCCAGATCAATAATTCACAAGTTTCAAACTGTTGGGAAACGTGCCAGGTATGTCACCTGGTGTGTGCAAGTGAGTAAGAGAGGAAGAGGAGCATACAAAGAGGATGGTGAATGCTGGAGACTGTCTTCGCGGGAAAACAAACCTGTCCAGTCTGAGACATGATGTAGAATCAATTTCAGTATGAATGAGTGTCAGTCAGAAGGTGAAACCCAGACAAAGGAGAACAGGGTTGGTGAGAGATTGGATATCAAGCTTTTGGGAATTAATAATCACATTGGAAGGTCTGTGGTTAGTGCACAGAAAGTGCAATGTTAGAGCCCTGATTTGTGCCAGCTCCTGAGAACATGTTCTCTGGTGAATGGATTGTTGAGAGCAGAAGTAAGGAAAGGTATTGATGGTTTCGCTTTGTTCCCTGAAATGGGGTGGTTGGTACTATGCTTGGTTGAGCCTGTCAGGAGTGGCCATCATTGCGTTCTCTTTCTTTGCACTTTCCATGCAGACATTCATCAGCATCTGCTCAGCTCCTCTGTCCAGGATGTACAGATTAAATGACTGTAGATTTCCCATAATGCTGTATGTGCAAGATCTCAAAATATACCCAGGAAAGAGACCCTGTTTGCCCAAGCATTTTGGGTGGCTGATCCCTCTCCAGCAGCTGATCCTTTGGGCTGAAAGTGTCACTGGGATAGCTCTGGCATGAAACCTTGAGTGACAATTTTATCAACTATCATATGGCTCTGATTTCCATGAGACTTCTCTTCTGATCCTGGGCACATACCACCCAGTTTGCTGTCCTCTGCTTACGGTTATGTGGCCACTCAGAATTTGTTAGCTCAAAGTATGACCAAAAAGAGATGAGTTCTTCCCACTATTCCACATTTCAAGATTCCATCCTTATTTGTGTATTGTCCAAGGTAGAGTCAGAAAGAGTAGGAGGCTTGTGCAGCTCTGTCCATCTCTCCACTAACAGCTGTACTCGTGCAGCAGCAGCCTGGGTGACTTGCTGCTCATTATCTTAGACCTTGCTGTCCTAAGTGACCCAAAGGGATGATTAATGACTTTGTTTTATTTGATGAAAAATTATAAGACTCAAATTTAAACAGAGCTGGGTGGAGAACCTCTGAAGTTGGCCAAAGCAATTTTGACAGGATTCCAAAGAAAAGAAAGTCACCATTGAATCTTTCAGAAAAAATAGTATTCTTCACATCCGCTGCATTAACTATTTAGCATCAATTCCTGGTGCCAAAGGCAAGATCTAAAGGAACAGGCAGGGCCTGCCCTAGGCAGAGTGTAAGAGATGAGACTCCACCACAGTGGCCATGTTCGGAATAAACTTAGTGCTGCAGCATTTTACAGTTCCAATTTTCCCACAAAGGGATGACACATTTTAACTTATTCATTCAATTATTTTTTCATCAATGATACAAAAAATAGAGTTTGGAAAGTCTGTAATGTACTGTATAAAGCAGATAGGCACAAGGGAGAAAAAAAACTCCTAAATTTTTTTCTTGTGACTGCATGATTTATACAGGTTTAGGTTTTATTATTCTGTAATAATTGGAGATGGGGGTCTGGAGACAGTATCCAACTCTGAAGGGCTCTATATCTCTGCAAAAATCACAGGTCACAGGATATTTCCAGGAAAGAGTCTCTGTGACTCCTAACTTTCTCTTAAGTATCTACTAGTAGGCATGTTGAGATGGATGGTATCAGCCCAAACTGACTTCTCTGGCCTAGGCTGAGAGTTTTCCAGGTTAAGATTTTTCAGAAACTTCAAAGAGAGGCTCCGTAAGACGTGGCTGATTTTACAGTGCTAAATTCAAAATTTCCCTGCCTCCAAGCAAACAGATACTAAGTGACTTAACATTATGGTACCATACCAACAAATATGCCTTTCAGGTAATGAGACAGGCAGTGTCTCTCATATATTCCTTCAAATAAAATGCAATACATCTCAGAAAGGTGTTCGAGAATCTGCTTTGCATATTTATTGGCAAGATAGTCTTTCTGTTTCATTTAACTGTTTCATACCTCTGGAGCATATACTCTTCTTTCCCTTGTCCTGCTCCCTACCCCCTTTAAAGCTGACTTTATAAGGAACTATTTTCCAATATTGTAATATTTACTTTATTAAGGTAGTTTTACACAATTGACTGCCTGGCTTCTCATTTTGCATGTCAGCATGACACATGCACAGTTTTTACTTTATATCCCTTACAGGATTTTGCATATATTTTTGAAGAAAAAAGAGAGACATTTATAATTCAGGCTAAATAAAATATTTAGTGAGGACAATGAGACAGTTACTACTATCAGAAGCTTGTAACTCACAGTTATAGTATCAGGAAGCAACCAGCATTTACATCTGCCTCTGTCTAGGATGTATTTGGTGCTGGTTACCAAATATATATATTGGGTGTGAGGATGTCCTTGCATTATGGAAAATAAAGCTGTGAGTTGGTTAAAGATCACTGTTACTGATAGCACAGGCAGTCAAGAAGCTGATTGGGTGATTAAGTTTGACTTCTAGAACTTTCACGTTTCTGAGTCAAAGATAGCTGTTTTAAGCCTGCTGTTTAGTATCTTCAGACTGTCACAGCTACAGCTATGACAGTCACATTTTGTTCTTTTTCCTCATGAAAGGAGATGACCACAGTAGCGATTGTGCCATGCTGTATTGTGCAATTAACTCTAAGAAAGTTATTGCAGGTACCAGAAATCATCTGATTGCAGCAGCATGAAGATCCACTCAGGTTAATTTCTCCTGCTTCCTAGTAACTTCCTTGGCAAAGAAATTGGGTTGACACAGCGCTCTGCTTTTCAGGCTGGTTTGAAGCTAGTGTGGATATCCATCTTGGCAGTGTGCTCCAGAAAACCCTGTGGGCAAAGCACCTACCTGCAGCAGAGGCAGACAGGGACACACTGAGATATGCTAGGAGGAGTGCACCCAGCAGGGTGAGGGATGTGGGACCATGTAGGGCCCCCTTGTAGAAGCGAGACATGGGCAAACTGGAGTGTGTTCTGCAGAGGCCTCCAAGATGGTGGGATCTGGATTGATCCAGATCAGATCTCAGACCCCTGAGAGCAGAGGCCTGGTAATATGGGCCCAACTACCCTGGAGAAGAGATTTTAGTGGGGGATTCACAGCAGCCTCCCAGTCTCTACCAGTATGGTATGATGGTGCCAGGCTGTTCACAGTGGTGCCTGGTGAGAGTACAAAGGATAATACATGTAAAGTTAAAACAGAAGTTCAAAGAGATAAGCTTTTTCATCCTGAGGGCAACCAGGGACAGGAACATGCTGCCAGGGGATGTTCTGTGACCTCAGTCCTTGGAGGATTCCACAGCGAAACCAGCCTACATCAACAAGAAGGCTCTGATAATGATGTCTAGGGTGGAAATCATATTTTCGCATGACTCACCACATACAATAATGTCTTCATCTTTCCACACGATCCACAAGATACACTGATTTCCTCATATTTCCACAATGCAGTCCATCATCGTCCAGCTGCTTGCCTGTTGATTTTAAAGATCATATGTTAATTTATGTTTGTACACGGTCTTTCTCACTAGGGCATATGTTGGAATTAAATTCTTTTATTCTCTTATGACTTATTTGCAGCCTGATATTTCTTTTTCT
This sequence comes from Bombycilla garrulus, assembly GCA_013400315.1. Taxonomy (NCBI): domain Eukaryota; kingdom Metazoa; phylum Chordata; class Aves; order Passeriformes; family Bombycillidae; genus Bombycilla; species Bombycilla garrulus. Next base: position 742,140 of record VXBU01006370.1, read on the forward strand.
GTGACTAGGTTAGACAAATATTTGAACTTTCTCTGTAACCCTTTGATATCTCTTTGATGATGATTAACAACTAACTAGGTTTACTCCCAAATGTTCTCTAAATGATCTTTAGAGGAAAAATGCTCTGTTTAAATGTTAGAAATGAAAGCAATACCAGTACTTGCAAATGTAGTCCATGTAAAATTCTGTAGATTAGATATGTGTATCAAGGTGTTTCCCTCTCATATTTTGTCTCAGCACATGGGCTCTACTAAGGCAAGCAAACCCTGCACTAATGTAACACAGTGCATTGTGGAGAAGGGCAGGTGCATCCCGCTACACAAATGGGTGGCAGTGTAAAATCCCCAAGCAGATAGAGAGCTTGATTGACCTGACAGAATCCCTTATTAACAGAGATTAACAAGAGTGCCTCAACCACACCTGTGACCCACAGCGTTTCTGTCGTTTTAAGGTTTGTTTGACATAAATTAGCAGCGCAGCAGTTTTGCATTACCTGTTGTCCCCTCCATACAGCTTCTGTCTTGGCCCAAGACTTTAAGACACAAAAATCCTTCAAAAAGGACAAGGTCCTTTTCATTTAGTATCAGTTGTAGATCTCAGGAATTGCTATATTTGCAGATTCAGACATTCTTCTCTGGATAGCAAGATACTATCAGAGAAGCCCTGAAGAATATCTATTTCCAATTCAGCTTTCATAGCTACATGGTTTTCCACCAGACTAAAACAGGAGATCACAGCGTCAGAACTAGTGTTCACTGCAAGGTGTTCTGACACTACTGGTCTTTTGGTTAAAAGTAGTTCTGAGAATAGCCCTTGCCTGTGAATCAGGCTTCTTAATTTTTAAATATTTGACCCACTGTCTCTTTTTACCATGTGATACAGAAACAACCCTTCTGTCCTTGTCTGTGTATGGCTGAGAGTCTTCTAGATTCTTTCTGACTATATTTTATAACAACACAGTTGAGAAAGAGCCCTGACCACTGTGAATTTAGCAATGTTTGAGTATATTTAACACAAGAGATATCAACCTTCAATGGTTTTGTGTAAGCACTTTTCAGGAATAAAGGCAGCAAGAATGCAGATAACTTGATTTAAAAGTGGCTGTGACTTTACATCCATATAATAGGCTTGCTAAAACCTACTGTTGATAAGCTGATATGTCTTTTGTTTGGAGCTAAAGACATCCTGTTTTCCTCAACCATTAAGGGAATGAAGGGCTAAAATCACTGAAAGTTCAGTGGCTACATAAGTCATGTTTATTTTCCCTGGAAGGAATCTCTGATATTCACTCAGTGGAAATGGAGGAAAAAAAAAAAAGGAAAAAGAGCAGAATATCATTTTCATGTCACAGTAACATAATGAATGAGACAAGCCATCCACTTCACAAGGATTGGGCACTCTTGATGTAGGCAATCCATAAATCTCTTTCATTGTGTTTGTCAGCAGTCATTTTTAAGGGCTTCTTTCTCAATTCACAGGTTGTGGTTATTAGTAACCTCATAGCTGTGATGCAGATGTCATTGAGGCTTATTCCTCGGAGCCGTGTCATCAATCATGGCTTTCACATGGTTTTCACATACTGGAGAACAATAATCCATAACATTTTTTCTCCCTAGTAAGCATGACTTCAGTAACTAAAAGAAAATGTAAGATATAATCATCACGCACATGCACGAATCACATTGACTTGGCTGCTTAAGCTGACACAAGGCAGTGACATTTTTGGTAATACTGTACATTTCTCTGAGGATTACCCTGTACGCACGGAAAAGAAAGGCAACCACAGCTCTGAGTTATATACAGGAATTGCTGCTGATGCAGCTGACATTGGAATTGCCATAAGCTTGTTCCAGCTCTCACTTTTCATGAGGCAGGCTGCTGTGTCACTCCCCCAAGTGTCACCACATTGTTAAAATATCTCACATAGGCAGAGTTGTCCAAAAGTATATGAAGGAACTGATGCTGAGGATTTATGATGGTCAAAGTCTTGTTTCAGGGCAAGGAGGTTTCCAGGTCCTTATGAATGCATGATGCTTGTTGAAGGATGAAAAATGTTGTTGAAAAAAATGTCTGTTTAGTTAAAGCACAAGAGGTATTTCATACACTTCAGCATGAAAATGTCTGTAATCTTACTACAGAAAAGGTCTTATCTAGTATGCAGTTCTCAGCTGTAAGGTGGAGGAGGAAGTTTATAAAGTTTTCTCTGAAATATGGTGTAAATATTATTTATGTAAATTATTTATGTAAATAATAATTACGGTGTTAAAATATTATATGCTTTCTTATACAATTAGTTCTAAGTGTGTGCATACACATTGTACAATTATGATATTTTCAGTCCAGGAGGCTTCATAAGTGCATTGCAAATATGGTGAACAATCAGCTTCTTCCCTGGAATGAGTTGCATCTTAGTAGTGAATCTCATAAATTTAATCAGTAGGCACATATATCAGAGTGGTGATTTATACCTCAGCTGATCATGAATGAAACTGTACATTTTCTGCTTGTTTGCAGAAGAGATGGAGTATTTTGGATCTGTGAAATTGCAAACTGAACTCTTCACTTTACCCTCCCTGCCAAATACTCTTTTTCAGCCTGAGCATATTTCTTCTGTGATTCAATTCTGGATTTAGCAGAAAAATACAGCTCTGATGAGCTCTTCCTGAAATTGCTGCTGCAGCTCTCCTTATCCATTTAAACCGTCCCAAATGACTCTGTCAAAAACCAAAAGCTGCCTTGATGTGTAAGCTTGAGGCATGAGCTTCTGATCTTCCCTTGTTTCACCTACTTAGTTAAATTTTTGGTTCTCTAAAGTTTAAATCTAGAGTAAGTCAGCTGACATCACAGGTGGGAAAACAGCCTTGGAGGAGAATGTATGGATATTTGTCTTCTATTCGTCCAAGAATAGTGGAGGAAATGGACTCCCCTTGTAGAATATAAGCCTAAACACAAGAACAGACTCAGACATGTAGATGGGGGACAAGTCTGTCTGCTGTTGGTCACCATTTTTGAGGAAGCAGGTAGTGTCAGATCACCATCTTTCATCTCCTTTGGCAGTTTCTCCAACTTGGAAAATATTTCCTGCTGCTGATAAGCTGTTGGAAAGAACTGATCAAACACTGTGGTGGAAAGCTATTCCAAGAATACTGTAGGAGCGTAGTTGCACACAAGTGCAACATGCCCTGCTCTGCTCCTGGTCTCACTGGACCATAATGGCGGCAACTTCCTGCAGCTGCTTGTAGGAGAGCATTGACTTAGAACAAGCTCTAAGTACTCAGGCTGTTCTTTGATAATTTTCTGGCTGCTCACAGGTATCCCTTCTTATGCAGCCAAAAAGTCAAGCTTTTTTTCTCTGCCTGACCCTTTTCTTTGGCAGGTCTGATTTCCACCTATTATTCTGTGCACCTGGAAAGCATACATTGCATTCCATCCTTGCTTTCCTGTACAGAGATGCCATCCATTTCTCTATCTGTTCTTTCAAGTTCCTGATGGAACTCACCTATTTTGAACAGAGCAAATGTGTTGAAAAGATCAGATCTCAAATGGGACCTGAATAAGGGGCAAAAAGTTCAAACTGAAATGCTGGCCGTTGGACAAAAATTTGGATAGCTGGATAAAACTTGTTTGTGTTTTCTGCAGTGCTAAGGACCTGGAGCTCTTGGAGCTCTCATTGAAATCCAAATCAGGAGCCATAGATGACTGTATTTTAATGACCTTGGAATCTGACAGGTGAGCATAAATGCATGATACTGCCTGATGTTCAAGTGTAGCAAGATTCCACAAGTTTCTTAACCCTATTACCAAACAGAAGAGGCATAAATCTTTACTTTTATTGCATTATTTAACCATGTAAGGCCCACTAAGACATAGACTCTATCACTGTTGTTTTTCTTTTTTGCCACAGGGAAATTCTCATTGATTGTCACAGAATCATCCCTTAAAATGCTCACAGCTTTTATTCTAATGATGTCTTTCTTCACTTGTGGAAGCATTATAAAATTCCATAAGTGATGCAACAACTCAATGGGAAACAGCATCAGTTTCAAGTTCAATGTGAATTGTCATATACTAAAACAAACTAATGTCCCCACAGGCAGCTGGATTTACTCCCTCTGCTCAGTAAATTAGGCCCATCACATAATTCACATATAGTTTGTACAACATTACACTTATGACATTAGAAAAACGTGAACTGTCAAATATCATTTATTGAAGCACCTGTCAAAACAAAAGAGCTTGATGGAATAACTTAAAGATTCTTAGATTAGTTGTTAAATTGCCAATTTTGAGACTTTTTTTCTCCCTTTTCCCCTCCCGCAGAGTAAAATTTTCTTATATAATTCCTTTGGTTTTCTTGAGAAATGAAACAGTCCAGTGCGAAGTGACAGAAGTAAAGCTGGCTGTATGCTTCCCAGCCTCTCTGCACCAGACCAGCTTTGTGGAATCTTGTCGCTGCAAAGCAGTACTTCCACTCCATGAAAACTTGGTGTACTCTAGCAGCAGGTGTGGACAGAATCTCTTGCGTAGCTCACTTATTACTAGTGTCTTCTGTGTTTTTCTTAGATGAATAAATGTAGAACTTTTTGCTGTTCATTCATACGCTGAAACAACTTATTTTCTCCAAAATTGTTCTGTGGAACATGATGCCATATATAAAATAATTTGAGTTGACTAAAAAGATAGGAAATTGGAAGAAAAGTAATTGAGGGCCTCTTAAATTTGAAGGAAAAAAGCTTCTTGGTGCAGGGAAAGCTTTTGTTGTTATTTGGAGGGAGTGGTGTGTTTGATTGTTTGTTTGTTTATTTGTTTGTTTGGGGTTTTTGTTTGTTTTGTTTTGTTGTTTTTTTTCAATAGCAATGAACAGCAATAGTTCAGATGTTTTTGAGAAGAGAAAGGTCAAGCATTGCAGGAGGTTGAGACTGGTGTATCTTTTATGGTAATTTAGATTATGTAGCTTTAGAGCACAGACCTTTCAAAAAAATCTCGGGCATTGTCACCTGCCAACTTGTAGTATCTTTCACTTATCTTAGCACCTTGCCGTGCAACACTTCTGAAGGTGTAGTGGGTACAAGTCTTTACACGAGGCACAAGTTTTAAGGAGTAGTCACTGACCTTGGGTATCCACTGTTGGATGGGAACTCTGAGTTTAATTTTCAATTTTCACAAATGCTGATATTTTTAGGATTGGATCTACAAAACAATAAGAGGGCTGAAGACAAGTGCTCAAATGTTTAGATTAAGGTCTTTGGAAGTATTTATATTAAGAGAATAGAAGCAACATAGTATATACAAATGTGTAAATCTGGATGCCATATCATGAAATTGGATATTATTATCTTCTGTGGTGTACACTATGATGACTTACATGAGAAACGTTCTTCAAAAGAAAAGTCCTCAGAGACCTGTAAAACATTATAACCTCTGATCTGAATGTTTGATACCTTTTCCCTTCTGTTTAAATATCTTTCTCTCATATAAATTACAAATCAATACTCTAACCACAAGAGATTCATCAGCCTTATCTTCTGTTTGGCATACACTAAAACTATCATGATTATCACTTGTAAAAAATACTTGTTAATTAAAGTATGTCTTCAGGTCATTTCTTCGCAGCCTATGACCAAAGATTAATAGCCACAGCTCAGTAGACCATTGCTAGAGATTGGTTTCTCCATTCTGAGGAATTATAAAGATTTAATTTGCGGGGATCTCCTTAACCCCAGGAGACCCCGCAATATGTAGGAAAGTCCAGGTTTCCGGCCTGTGCTGTTGAAGGAGTAGTCTGGAATCGTTTGTTCATGTTCTCAAGGCAGTTTATTAAGTCCTTATCAAAGAGAGATTTCTCTGCCCTGCCAGGGTTGACACAGAACGCGTCCAGAGACACACTGGGCCCGCCCCGGGTGAGCTGTAATCTTTTATACTAAAAACTACGTATTAAATGTTTACAATTAAGTACCAATCTATGCCCCTCACATCACCATGTCCAGATCTGTGTCAAACCAATCCAAAAGTGCCAGCATCACCAAGAAGATGGAGGTTATGAAGAAGAGCATAAGATAACATGCCACGTGTAAAAATCCTCCATCTTGTGTCTCAGACCCCCCTGTACAGATCTCCAACCCCCCTGTACAGGGCCCTAAACCCCCCTGTACATACATTCAAATTATCTTCTTTTTACTTATAACTACTACTATTTTACTATCTAAGTTTTTGTGACCTGAAATTCCTCATACAAAGTTGACAACCTGTTCCATGGATTAGAATCAGAGTTACAGGTATTTTTAGTATCATTCCAGGGTCTCTGACACCTCTGGCAAGGCTGAAAAGCCTCCTGACCAGGTTTTGGGTCAGCCAAAGGCATCATAGGAACCCCCTGGGTTCCAACATAATTAATTATATCTTCAAAAATTAATTGGAGTAGAACATGATGTTGGTGATGTTTGTTTTCTCCTACAGAAAACAAAAGTTTTGAGTTTTGTTCCTAACAGTATTTCCTTTTCCACAAAATTTTAGAGTAACAAAGTACTCAGAATCCTTGCTGTATCTATGAAAATGCCTATTGTTTAGTATGACAGCTGAAATTTCAAACCAGTCACAGTACTTTGACAAACAGAGCTCTGGCCTACTGACACAATGTTCCTTAACAGCGAAAGGTTTTGTGAGAAAAGGTACTGATGGTCATTTGGACATTCAGGAACTTCTAAGATCCTGAGATTAGATATAAGAAAAACTGTGCTTCATATAATCACGTGTTATAAGGAAAGAGTTCTTGAAATGGGTGTGATGCTGGGCTGGGATGTTGCTCAATTCAAACTGGGAATGTTTTAGTTTCTGACACTTTATGTAACAGTAACCCTTGATGTACAGTGAAATTAGTGGCCGACAGTTCTTTTTTAATTTGTTCTCTTTTCCACAATGTCATCTTGCATTATCTGGTTGATTTGCATGGATTATTGCTTCTCAGAGGTAAGGACCTGCATGTTGTCATCCTTTTGTGTTGGAGGGAAAATTGAGAAGATGGTGAGCTGTGCAACTCTGTTGGCTTTTGAAGGATGCTACATACAGCTGGATTGAAGCCCAGACCTTGTTTCAAATCTTGGTCTAGTTTATCACTTCAAGTACCTAGTGGGAGAAACACTTGGTGAGATGGCACTGGACATTCTTTGAATTCCTTATTCTTAAAGTAGAAATGTGCTGATTCAGGATGCCACAGATACTCTATTTGTCTGGTGTTAACAGACCAGCAAAGTTAACTTATTTAATCCAGCCTTTTGTGGTTTCTTTTCTTCTAGACTGTGCAAAATGGACAAATGATTGTGTCAACTTAATGCAGTCATGCCGAATGCAGTCAGTGTCTCTGTAAAGCCTTCAAGAATACCCAACAATTGCTCAGCCTGAATGAAGAAATTCAGTCACAGACAACCCAGTCTTCTCTATATAGGACTACTTCTATTTCTCAGGACAAACTTGCCTGGATTTTGGGAGGTAAATGCCATGTTTTCACTGCTCTGAAGATTTAAAGAGCAGTAGACTGTGCACACATCCAAACAAGACTGATTTGTTTGAAAAACTAAAGAGCTTTTTTAAGGTCCAAGCTGCTTCTTGTAATGTTCTCTGGTCACATTGATTACTGGGTCTGAACTAGACCAGAAGCCTTTACCAAGAAGATAGCAGCTAACCCATTTTCTTCTACATTTTTTGTGCTTAAATAAGAGGAGTCTGAATATTTTGTTATTTCATACTTCACACTATCACATACAAACATGAAATAATTACCTTTCAAACTACAGAAGAATTTTCCTTTTTATTAAACTTTCATTTTTGTCTTATAAAACGCATATACTTGAGTTCTGGTGATGTTTCAAACTGGCGAGAACTGACAGATAATACAAAGGGTTTTTTATTTTGCGTAAATTTTTTCTTGCTTTCTATAGCCTAATTTTTTCTACATTTAATTATATTCATGTCTGTCTGTCCATCTGTATTGGATTCTGCTGGTAGAAAATCATTCTTCTAATGAGGAAATAAAAAAATCTGTTTGATTAACCAGAAATGCTCATTTTTTAATCCCACTAGTTGTTATTTTTTAGGGAAAAATATTCTAAAGAGCCCAACCTCTTATTTCATGTTTCCTTCATGTGTTGAAGGGGAAAAGGAGAAAGGTGCTGCCTGGGGCAGTGATAAGGGGACAAGAGGGTGCAGTCCTGCTCTGGGCTGGGGACTGCCAGGATGCAGAGGGTGGCCTTATGATGGGGGAGACCTGGGAACTGGTACAGAGAGGGCCTTTGAGGGGGAAAAGACAAATGTGATAAACCTATTCCTGTGTGAATTGGTATGGAATTACTATAATGCAGATTTACTTTTTTTCTTTTTAGTGTATCATGAACCTTTTCAAGAATATCTTTCCAGCTGACTATCTGGTATGTAGTATTTTCTTCAAACTAATTATCTAATACCTAATTTCTTTCAATAAGGGCAAATTCCTTGTGATGGCATCAATAAGGACACAATCACAAAGTACCAAATAGCTCTCAAGCACTGCATGAAGAGCAGACAATTGATACTGTTACAAGGGAGAATTGTAAGACAAGTCCTTCAACAGAACCAGGTGTGGTGTGTAAATATGTTTGTAGATGGGTACCTGTGGGCATCTGGAAGAGAGAGGGATGAACAGAGGAAAATATGTGGATATATTTCTAGATATAGGAAATCTTCCCTAATAATGATAAAGCTGTTTTCTAGAAAGGGTTTTGGCTGTGCTCCATATTGCTTCTGCATAAAAGGATTTGACAAGGCTTATTTTACTATGGGTAAAATACACTTGTGGGTAAAAAAAGTCTTCGAATGAAAGGAATACAATTTGCAATTATAAAGCCTCCAATAATAAGCCTAGAAATAATAAGCCTAGACAAATAATTTTATCTGTCTAGATCTTTGATATGAATTGTATGCCCAATATTACAAACAATTTCTGAACCTATTTTTTATGGTTTATCACTGAATTTTGTTTGTCACATGGTTCATACTTTTTATTTATTTCTTCATCACTTTACATATAAAAACATTTCTAGTTATTGGTTTTGAAGAGAGATATAGGCACTGCATTCTGAAAAGAAGGAATATGTATCTTTCTCCATCTTTATGTAATACAGATGACAAATAGCAGTTAAACAGCCAAGTTTCAAAGTACAGATTTCCATCAAGATCTCTCTAATATCCTTTTTGTCAGCTCTATTACCTCATAAAATAAGGAAGAACTACTGACCAGGAAGTAGAGAGTGATGCAACAGGCAAAGCAAATTTGTATTGGCGTGTTGAATGTCCTACGAAGTGCCTTGTGCTACCTCATGAAATCAAATCAAAACTCCTTGATACTGTGCATTCTGGGTGAGTGATTTGATTTTAGGCAAATTTAGCACTCATATTTGTGCTTTACACTAGATGTGGCATTTAATGTTCATGTTTTTATCACTACTCCAGTAAACACAAAGGGTTTTTTTAGTATTTTACAAGTAAGGCATAGTTGCAAGATTTTACTTGACTTGGAAAACAACAAAATAAATCATACAAGAAAGTCAGCATTCAATAAATTATGCACTTCACATCAAGCTGTGTCGACATCTTAAATGAAGTATAGCTTAAAGATAAGGTGTTTAAAGGGAAAATTATAGATGTACAGTGAGTTTCTTTAAAACTATCACTTATCCCCATTCCATCACTGTAGCTGTCATTTTCTCATTTGGGCTTTAGTTTTCTTTCTACATTTTCTGTCCTAAAGTGTCTGAATTATGTCAGAAACTGCCATACTATGAATAATTCTTGATAAATGCAAAAGAAGATGAAATCTCTACAAACTCAATGAATATTTAAGGTCACATATATAATATTAGCTCTGACAGATTGGTAAAACTGAGGGCTCTTTTTGAACTGAAGGAAGTTTCATTGAAAGCCTGGTATTTTCTTTAAGTATGTATTGCATGTCCTACGTTCATATTACAAAATTCTTGTTTCTGACAAGCACACATTGACTTTTCCTCCCTGTGGCTCTCATCTGATACACAGCCCTTCTGTTCTTTTTACCCTCTCACCCTACATGCCGATATCATAAGCTGTACACTTACTTTCACTACTAGGCTATCACTTCAAAAGGACTGTTTTGCGCTTGTAAGAAAGTTTACAGCTGAAATATGTGAGAAGAAATTTCAATAAAGAGGAAATCTCAGAAAATGCAGTGTTTGCATTTGTTTTGGATCAGCATGTAAAACTTCACTTGTCCAGCTCATGTGTACTGTACACAAAGGCGAGCCATTTGCTCCATTAGCAAATGCCAGTTCTCCCAATTGTTGGCATTTCCTGCTTTCTTTCAGGGTGGAATCAGGAAATGTGAATATTATGAAAATATTTATAATAACTACAAGAGGCTAATAATTATCTTCAAAGAAACTAAAGTCAGGAAATTCAGGCTTAAGCTTCCAAAATTGACCTAAGAATTGATGCTTATTTCCACCCTCTATCAGCCTCCTTCCAGTACAGGATCTGAATTGTATAACAAGGCACCACAGAAGTTTGAGCCATTTTTCTCAATGCCAGGATGAATGCTGGACACAGATTTCTTTCACAACAAATTGCATGTTTTCTCTGTAAAGGCATAAAATGAGAAGAGGGATGTAGAGGTGGTTAATACTTGCTGTGTGACTGATAGTTTCAGTAGATTATGCTGTGAATTTTGGCCAGTAAATGGCCAAAAGTTTACAGCTGTAAGCTGTGTTAATAACTCATTTCCTTTTTAAGTTTGCTTCCCTGATATTGAAGAAAACTGCAGGATTCTGGACTGATGATGTTGCCTTATAGTGGGAGCTGTGTGAGGAAGCTTGTAGAAGGAGGGGGATTGTACATGGGGACTAAAAACTGATAATTTAAGGACTTAAGAAACTTAGTTATGACTATTGAAATGAAAAAGAACCACAGACAAACAACCTTTGGTTTATCAAAAATCCCCAAAGTCCATGCCATTCTCTATTAGTTCTCTGAATACACATTTACAACGTTATCTGCACCTGAACTTTAATTTATTAGTATTCAAAAAAGTTGCAAATGTTGGACTTTACCTTGCTAATTCCTGTTAAAAGGGTAGAGATGTCATACAGTAAAGTACAAAAAAAAATTAAATCAGATTTTTACATCTAAATTTAAATTGTGTGGCTTATTTGACAAATTTTGCTTGTTTCACTGGCTTTCATTGCAACCAGTATTGTCTTAGGGGCACCTTGAAGTTCTTCAGGCCATGGTCCACTGCCCCAAGAGGCTGGAGAAGCTTTCTGTTAAATTAAACAAAGAGTATATCAGAGCCAAGAAATACACCATATCTTTGGTTGAATTAATGAACTTTGCAGTGACTTGATGAAGTTCTCAATGATGTAGACATATTTTGAGAAATGACTCAAAATTAACACCTGAATCTTCATGAGATTACCCAAAGTGACAGCAAAGGGAAAAGTGCTTAAGGGACATTTTAAATAAATTATCATCCCATATTCATTCCTGCATGTATTTTACAAATTCCAAGCTCTATCCTTAAAAGCTTCCTGCAGGTGAGATCTGATTTTAGTGGTTTTTACTGACTTAGATGCAGCTTTGAAATAACTTAAGTAAACCATTGATTCTTTTTGCCCATAGAGTATCCACCTATCTAAGGGCATGAAACTTGCTGTTCTGTAAGATTTATCTTTGTTCTGTGTCTGAGGAGAACCTAAACACTCATTATTATTAGAAATACAAGACATATCTAATGTTATATGAAAGACAAGTTTTGCTGCATAACCATTTGAAGTTCATTTATGGTTATGATGGGAGTTTTTAAGGAGCACTTTCTGAAATATGGAGCATGAAAAATGGATGTCTGCAATCCTTCCTGTTACTCTAGTGAGTGTGTACTGAATACCACAATATATGAAGAAAAAGCATATTTTAGTACTGCATGAATTCAAACACATAGGAGAAAGAATTCTCTTTAATCCTTTGACATTCTAGAGATCAGAACATGTTTTTTAATTTTTGTGGAAACCTTTAAAATTTTAGTGGTTTATGTTTGTCAAAACTCTGAAATATTTTGGTCAGGAAATTTCTTACTGCTTCTAGTTACTGTATTCAGGTTTTTCTTGTTCCTAGTCAGGCTACATCTTCCCTCATGCATCATAATTCCTCAGTGAAGCCAAAATGTCAGGTTTCCTGATTCTCACATAATTTTTTTCATATTCTAGACTCTTCTTTCAATAAATACCTATTTTATTCCTTTTGCTCTGTCTAGTCTGTTCCAGGTCAGCCTTTACAGGCATCAGTTCTACTCTTTGTTCACAGAACATACTGGCAACTGCCGAAGATAATGTAATTTTTGTTTTGTGATCAAAAAATAATGCACAAATGTGGCTGGTACATTTTCCATTTTCTGCTGCCAGGCTCAAATGCCTTCTTTGGAAGACAGGCACTTTATCTCTAGCCTGACTAATAATTATTTATTTCTGTCCTTTGGTCCAATTCCAGTCCTTATTATTCTGCTTAGCATAAATTTGCCTTTCCAACATGCAATTTATATATATCTCATTTATTCAATTTTTTTCTTTCATGCTTACCCTTATTTTTATAGTTCAACAGAGAACAGCCTTTCAATTTACACATCCAATAAAAATTTTATGACAATAAGTTGCATCTAAAACTTCTGTAATTGCTTGAAAACAGAACATATATATCTGAGAGACAGCTGGTTGATGAGATGAAATTCATTGGTTTGGCACAGAAAAAGAACAGATTACCAGGAACATGATTTCACTAGTTTTTAGCTTTTCTAGTCTAGTCTCTGTGAATTGTTCTCAAGGTAACTGAAGAAATACAATTCGGTGTTTCCTTCTGCTCAAATCATCTTTATTTTCATATTAGAGACTGAATGGGACCATGAATCAATGAAGTCCTTTCTCTCCAGGTTCTTAAGGAGATTTTTCCTCATATCTTTCTTTTATTTTTGGTGTATAAATTAAAAACTGTAGGTAGAAAATTGTGAGGTAATTCCACCTTAGATAACCTTGGGCACCGGCTGCCTGGAAGCCTCTCATCCTATTCCAGGAAAGATTCCTAGATTAAAAATCTTTCCATGAGGCTGGACATAGAGCTAAACTGCACAGCAGGAGTCATCTCTATGATCCTTGGAAAATCTGCCCCTAGAGTGTGGCATTTCTCATGTGCCATGCCCTGCCACCATGGTGAGAGGAGCTATTGCTCTGTCTGCTTGGACATACTCGTGCAGGCTGGGGGCTCGATCTCTGCACAGATGCATTTCTTAATATAATGCTATCTTGCCAATTCACATACAAGCCCCAAAACAGTGAAGGAATACAGTGTCATGTCTTCACTGGCATGTTAAGAGACAGCTATTTTACCAGATTCCAAAGAGTTTCTTCAGCTAGCACAACAGTGTGAAGCAGAGTAAGAAATGCTCTGGAATTTTTGTAGTGAATACTGTTTTACCATCTCTTACTGCAATTTCTAGTTGTTAACTGGGATACAGTCAAATATTGCTACCTCCCACCAGATTCCCAAGTAGTGCAAAGAGAGATGATAATCATGGTGTTTCTTAAAGACACTATCTATTAATTTTCTTAGCTTTTGTTGGGGAAATTGAGACAGACTTTGCTAGAGCATACATTTTAGAGCAGATAAGGATATTTTTTCCCTTTTCCATATTTCTCTGATCTCCTTTTCTCTGTTGTCAGTAGAATTGGTGGTGTGGCTTTCTGTCCCCTCTCTCCCCACTGTAGAGATTGCTTTCACCTACAAGCAGAGCAGAGGGCACAGTGAGTTCTGTCCTGTTCTTCCTGTCCCTCCCACCCTTGCACCCCTCTATTTCATGGACTGAAAACAACATAGATGCTGTAAAAAGTCTTACTGCACTTCAGACCTTGCTGTGTCTGATTTCTACCTTATACCGACAAAATGCTGAGTTTTCACAATTACTCTCTTCTGAGCAATTGCTGTGTAAGTTATCAGTTCATGTGAAGAGTGGCATACACTGTGTAAGGTAGAACTGCTATGATGATAATGAGCAAGGGTGCAAAGAAGTCAATGGAGTCAGACAGGCAGAGCTCAGAGACTCAACTCATTAATGTTTTTCTAACCTCCAAATCACCCTTTCAGTTCCTTCTCTAGGGGCTGTGATATGTGTGAAACGTTAAAGATAATGCCTCAGGACTTCTCATATCCATGACAACAGGAGGAAGTAGATTTTTTCACTCCCTTCTCTTGCTTGTGCCCATTCTACTTCTGGGAACATATTTGTGGAAGTGCTGCATCCCGGATTATGAGCTTTGGAATATCAAATGCACATTCCCCTATGTTGTTTAAGAGCTGTTGAATAAGGAACTGCTGATGTGCGTGACAAGGGAGAGCAAAATAAAATGTGCCTCCCAAGGACACTGCTCACTCAATAAAGAATTGTAAAAATAAAAATATTCTATAATTTTATATTCAAGTGTTCAATAAGGAGAGCTATTAACTGAGAAAACAAGAAATCTCAAATGACTAAAAGTGACCGTCATGGTCCAGTCTTTTGTCACATATGATTATACTGAAATTAACTGATTTATTAGACACAAATTTGATTGTATGACACAGAGAAATACACATAATGTTCTGTCAGCACTTTCTTTAGGGGTAACAAAAATAGTAAGTAGTTTGCAACAGCAACATTGCATTAGCTCATTATTTACCTCAGTACTTTGTGAAAAATTTTTAGGCTGGAGAGTAGAGGGAGATGGCAGAGCCCTATGAATGCTAAAGATAAATTATTGCAGTCTAAATGAAAAAATAACTGATCTTTTTCATTTAGACTTGAATGCAGAAGGACACCCAGGAGTAAGAAGAGGACAATAATGATGGGGGTCAGGTCAACCGTGATCATGCTGCTGTGGAAATGGTATGGAAAGTTCACCTTGTAGGATTAATGCATTGGTCAGATGCCTGAAAAGCCAGGATAGGCATGGTTGAGTATGGAAGATGATCCAGGTGTTCAAAGGGAAGCACTTCTACCTCTGAGACTCAGCTCTTCTGAAAATTCGCCTGAACTGTCAATTGCTGTGCTTGTCTGTGCTTGTTCTTTGGAAGTGTAGATAAGGTATCTTTAAAAAAAAAAAGTCCACTTCTTTTCATTCCTTGATCATTTTGATTTTAGCAAAAATGAGAAATTATTTAGAGTAACACTGTGAGTAAGCTCTTCTAATCCAAAGGGAAGTATTTGAACTTTTCAGAAGAAAGTACTGAAATCTGGTCAGTTTCTTAAATCTGCCCTCTTCTTGGTCCTCTTCCCTTTTATTTTCAAATGGTATGAATCTTTGTATGGGGGCTACTGGCAATACACACCTGCCTAGTTACAGAAGATGGGAATCCAGGGACGTACTGATTGTAGTAGGTACAAGCATTTGCCACTGCACATTGTCATGCACAGATAGCTGAACTAATTCCTCTCAGACCACTTGTGTGCTGGAAACTTCTGATCTTCTGATGTTCTGCTCCAGCTGAGTTATCCAAACTCAGGAATTGCACTAATGTACCTACTTTTGGTTGTTAGCTGGCTTGAAGAAATGTGAACATATACTTTATATCATATTCTGCATGACAGATGCAAGGTTCATCTCATAAGGGTCTGTGCACACATGAAACCACAAACATGATACTTGTATCAATCCTGTTTAGTCATCTAGTATAATGGATTTGGTAAGGCCTGAAAAGAGTCCTTTATGAATATTTGTAATAGGACCATCATTCTTAAATAGTAAAAAATATGCTTTTAGTGTGTAAGTAAACATAACCTATTGTCATATAGATAAAAAAAAAAGAAATGAAACTAATGGGTATTTCCTTACATGAGAAATTCCATAATGCATGTGCTATAGTTCTACATTATTGATTTATGCTGGAATCAAAGCATCCAGTATCACATAATAGATTAGAAACTCTTGTCATACAGACAGTTGAGGTTAATGCATTGAGCGGTACTATGACCCTTAGTGTTTAAGATCTTGTGATTATTTTAAAAGGGCTGTTACATTTGTCATTGATCAAATTTGACAGCTAAATCAAAATAAGTGTATCAGCAAATAGACAGAAGGAAGTTAGAGCGCAAGGAGACTTAAAGAGGTCAGAATAATACAATGCAGGAACATGACATACATCTTGTGTAAAATACCCAGGGGGAAAAATATACCAACAAAAATTTGAAGATGGGTTTCCTGAAAACACCAGGGAACATCTGGAGATGATAAAAATAATCAAAACACAAGACAGATGTTCTGGGTTCCATGTGGAACCTCAGAGGAAACAGGGTAGCTTTCATAGCTCTGGTGAGTCAGTATGTAGAATAAAGCACAATCTTTTGTTTTATTTACGTAGGAAATATTAAAGAAACTGTGAAAAGATAAAATGTAAAGAAAAACACTCTAGGAGACATTAGGTCAGGATTCTGATCTCAGAGATTTGAAAAAACTCAAGTGATGTGAGTGCTTACTTCCCAGTGACTTTAGGACAGAGATATTGGTCAAATGCACATTTTAATTCAGTAAAACACTACAGTGGACTTAATTTTGAATATGGGCTCAAGCAGAGTTCTTTTCTCCAGACATTGACCTAATATCCAAAATACTGGGGAAATACAGAATTTAAGCATACAGGAGGATTTTCACAT
The DNA here is from genome assembly GCA_013400315.1 of Bombycilla garrulus. Lineage (NCBI taxonomy): Eukaryota > Metazoa > Chordata > Aves > Passeriformes > Bombycillidae > Bombycilla > Bombycilla garrulus. The sequence goes on from VXBU01006370.1 coordinate 758,866, forward strand.
TTGAAAAACTTTGCTAAATTGCAACCTATTAAAAGACAGAAAAAAAATACTGGAAGGAAATCCTTGTGCAGTGGGAGGTGCATGGAATAACTGATATTTGGGAAATGTTAATTGCTCTGTTTGCTTTACTTTGCTTTGGTTTAAATAAAAATTCAAAATGGAAGACCTTTATAATACACCTTAAAATATATCTCATTCTTTAACTTGCTGGGATCTAAATCCATATGTGAGAAAAAAAAATGGGAAAACTGTTCTTCCACTGATCCTTCCACCTGCATTTGTTTCATTGCAAATTCTGGAGAAATATGAAAATTAGCTTTTCATTCTGTTAAAAGAAACATGCCTTTCATTGTCTTTTTCATCTTCATTTTCTTCCACTTTCTGGTTGTGTTTTGGTTGGTTGGTAGGTAGGTTGGTTGGTAGTTTTTTCATTGCAAGTGGATACACCCAGGATGACTGAGGAGTTGGGAAAATTAGGCTTTGGCATTGCAGTCATGAGGAGATGCTAACTGTAACCTCCTGTTCTCCTACTGCACAACAAAAATGCTTCAGCTTCTACCCCTGTCTATGGCCAGTCCTGAGTGCTCTATAACAGAAAGAAAAATGCAGCTTATGGAAGAAAAATAATATGGTATTTTCCACCTATAAGAGAATTAGCAGCAGAGAATATTTGCTATGGGAAGAAATATAAACATGTATTTTCTTAGTGTGGGAACTTATGAAAAATTCATACATGCAGGTGAAATTAAGAAGAAATAATTAGCTACCTCAACTAAACACAGAGGCTGAGATTGACAGGTGTTGAATGCATAGCACAGCTCAGATGGACCAGCTTTAATTCACCTCCTATACCTGTCTTTTCTTCCTGGCTATGTGAAATGCTGTCTGGTAAATTTCTGAAAACTTCTTTAGCAGTGCTGACTGTGAACTTTCCAAAGGGATCTTCTGACATAACCTGTTATTCCAGACTACATCCCTTATTTGTTGCCTCAGCACTCTTATTCTGTCTATATTTATCTGTACTTCACTCAAAGGACTTTTTTCTAGGGCTTTAAATCTGATGATAGTTTTTGTATCATTGAGGAAAATCCAACACTGGTTTCTGAAAATATTCAAGACTGTAAGTCAAAGACATTGCATAGCTGGTCTTTAAATTCAGAAGTCATGAGAGAAGTATCCCCAGGTATGTTACAAAACCACCTTTTCCAATATATAATCATTAATGTGAGATGTACTGATCAGATCCTTGAGAAAAAGATAATTTGTTAAGATCCTGAAAGTCTTATAGGAAAAGCTATAAATGCCACTTCAAATTGTGGTCGATGTTTCAGGTAGTTTTCGCCGTTTCACCTATAGAGGGGAAAAATTATTTGAGGTGAAAAGTAGAAAATAACCTCAAACATCAGTTGAAGCAGTTTAAGAGGTGCAAGAGAAATTTTAATTAAATTATGATGATTATGTGAAGATTGTTTTGGTGAGCTGGAAGCAAACTGAATTTTACTTAATGTTAAAATTTAAATTATTTTATCTGCTTTTCTTTCACTAGACTTTCAGTGGCTTCCCAGATTATCAAAACACTTGGAGATTAGAAGTAGAAAGACTAAAATATAGGTCCTTCTTGGGTGACTTAGATACTTAAGCACAGATTTGTAGATGTCGCAAGACTTCAGACCCAGCCCAGCAAAAAGACTTTTGTGACTAGCTTTTACCAGAATTCACTGGAGTTCGAGAGATGTCTGTCTAGCTTTGGTGATAAGCATCATGTACTGAATTCATAGTGAGTTGCAAAGAAGGTCAAGCTCCCAAGTAATTTAATCCAATGTTCATGGCATCTCCTGCAAGTTTACCTTCAATTGAGCAACTTCAATATGAAGGCATGGCACTGTAAATAGGAATGATAAAAACCTGAGACCTTCTGCTCTCTCAGGGCTCTCTCTGAAGTCAAGAAGAAGCCGTGACAGCTAACTTGAACAGTTAATATTCTGAATAGAACACTTGAGTGCTTTGGAAATTGTTTACTATACACCAAAATAAATACAAAAATAAATAGACAGACTTACTGGGAAATTATCAGATTTAGCAAACCACTTTGAATGCATTCATCCCAGCAGACTGCTGAGCCTTGTTTGTCTGCTCTATTTGAATGACTTCCTCACCTCTATTCTCTTTTTGCCAGCAGTTCAAACAGTGAGTAGGAACACCTTGTTCTGGATGCTGCTTTCCAAAGTACAAGCTGGAGAGCATACAACAAAAATATTTTACCATGGGTGAAAACAAATATCTCTGAATAGCAATTAAAAATAATTACTTAGCTTTTTGAAACCTTCTAGTCGTGTATCTGTTTGTTCTCTCTCTCCTTTCAGACACTCAGTTATAATTTGTTAAACTCAATCAAATAATTTTAGAAAACATAATAAACATTTAGTATGCATCAAAGCCACCTGGAAATGCTCTGCACTGCACACAGAAACAGTGGGATTCATTTATGCATATTCAGCATTGGGGGTTCTTCACTTTCTAACTTTTATATTAACAACCCAAATAACCCAGATTGAGAACATGCTTAAGCAAAGGAGACTAATCAGTGTATGACTTTTAGAGGTAGGGCATTTTAAAACCCTGTGGAACATCCCTATCCTCTCTGACATTTAAACTGGAGTGAGCACCTGACCTCATTTTTCAGATCTACCTCAGCCATTTAGAACTAATGCAAGTGCCCAGGCCAGAGATGATGACAGAATCATGAGCCTGTCACATGCCCAGCTGAGGCCAGTGCTGATTACAGTGACAGACAATCTAAAATACAGCAAGATTTTTTTTGTGTGTTTTAAATGTGACAAACACCATTGCCATACAGAATTAGTAGGATCTAGTTAAAGCAGGTGATCAGCACAGAAAAATGAAAACCCTGGGAGGGGAACATGGCTCAGGCTCTTAAAAGACACAAGTACTGCCAGGACTGCTTGGGTCAAACACTGTTGGTCCTGATTGCTAATTTTTGGTGCTGGAAAAAATCATGCATATTATCATACATATACCAAATGTGTGGGTAATACCAGAGGTTCGCTCAGAAGGGCTTTGGTCCTGACACAGAAGAGGAGGAAGAGGAGTAAGGCAGACCAGAGATTTTCTGCTTCAACAAAGCTTTCTTTCCTCTTCATTTTTCAAATGAGTCTTTCCCTGGAAAGAGGTATAGAGAGTACCAAAGTATGAGCTTTATATATTATAGGACAGACAGATTTCTATGCTTGAAAATAATTGTGTTGATAGCCTCCCTCAAAATTCTGGAACTTAATCTCTGAGGTATTTTACCTTCACATGTGAAGAAATAATTCCTACTCCAAAAAACTTGTAGTAGGAGAGGAAATAAATTTAAAATACTCCATTTGGACAAAAAGAATCCCTGTAACTTATACAAGAAAAAGAATATAATTAAAAAGAAGTTTTCATGTAATTTGTTGAAGTAAACCCCATTATTTTCATGGAAGGCTTCACCTTAGGTATCTCTAGGTGAGGTGTGAGGCATTTTGGAGATGTGGAAAAGGGAGGAAGTCCTATCCAGTGCCGGGCATAGATGCAGCATGCTGTGTCTAGCAGCCCCTGGCTGTCTGCCTGCTGCAGCAGGGAATTTGTCATGTCTTCTCACCCTCATGCTTAGTAACAGGTAGTAATGTAGAGTGCAAGACATCTGTAGAAACAACCTGAGGCTTGAAAAAGTCCACAGTTCTCCTGTAGGAGCATGACTTCACAGCTGTAGAAGCAAGTTTCCCACATTTTTTCCTTCATAGTTTCCACAAATTAAAATGCATCCACCAGTATTTGCTTGTTACATGAATAATTGCTGTTTTCCTTGGGTTAGCCTATCTGTTAACTCTGGATAATTCACCTTCTCTTTCCAAACACTCCAGTATATTTTGTGCTACAGAAACATATTACAGCAAGAAAAATTGCCTACATTCAACTACAGTTCAGGCAGCAGATCCTCACAGGCACTAATAGTTTGTTGGCATGTCCTAATATTCCAATGTAAGAAAAAAATCCTTCGATTTTTTTAAGTGGCAATTGTCACAATAGCTTGAACATGCAGGATTCCAAAATATGAGCAGAGTTATTCCATGACAGATCATCTCAGCACACATAGCAAAATATTACAGATCTAACAAGAATTTATGAGCGCAGCCCTTTCATGAGGCTTAACTGCATTTTCCCAGCACTGAAAGCTGAGATGAAGGAAAAAAGCATTAGCAGTCAGAGTTTTTCTGCAATTTGTCATGCATGTCAACACAGGGAAAGACATGCTTGAGCTGGCAGTGACAGTGCAATTGAACAGATAGCATGAGACATGCCCTTCACTCTGCTGACATGCACTCAGCATACGTCAGAGCACACTTAGTAGAAGCAACTTCTGTCCTTGAGCATTCCCAGGGAAGGGACGTGCTTCTCGCCCTGCACCTGTGCTTCTCTCCAGGCTCTGGCTCCTGATTAACACAACGAGAGCAGCAGTCACAGCTCCTGTCTTTGCCTGTGCTGGATCTCTAGTGTGAGATGAAAAACATTCTCAATTCATATGAGTAATGAGCATTACAAATTAGACTCAGATCAATTATTAAATGAAGATGATTATGAAATATTAAGAGGAAGCTATTATACATAATGTATTTGTCACAGATTAAAAATCAGCATTCAAATACTATCCCCTTCTGCCTGATAATGTATTTGGATATTTAACATATTTAAAGGGAGTGCAAAAATTTGGAAGGAAGTGCATCTATTAAAACGAGAAATGGATTTGCTTATGGCTTCTGCAAAAGGAGTTTTCTTCTGTTTTGGGTATAATTTATCTCTGGTCTCTGGTAAGAACATGCAGACCCATCATCTCAAGTCTGTGTACCACTGCTATCATTACTTACTGTGAAGTAACCGCTTCATTGTACACACGCTAGGAAAAGAAAAATTTTGATTTAATGCGTAGCCCTGTCAGTTGTGTGAAGGTCCTGTTGATTAAAGAGTGTTTTTGTATTAACAAAATGAAATTGCTGTTCGTCTAGCAGTTTATGACAGAAGGTACAAGCAGTAGAGTTACTTGTTCCCTGAGCTTCTTCTAAAGCCCTGCTGTGCTGAGATACTTTGCATTGCATCTGATGAATCAGTGGTGCAGTTTCGTGTCCATGCTTGATGTAGTGAGGACATGATGGTTCTACAAAACCTTATTAAATTTATCTCAGGACTAGAGATGGTTGAAAAAAGAGGAATCATTGATAGAGCAATTCTTACATCAGAAAATACTGGCTCCATGGATATGAGACAATCTGCAGAGGTTTGTTGGTTCCTGTAAGAATCAGGCCAAAGGGACGCCTGTTTTTCTCCTGAACCTTCCTGACTCTCCAGGTGGTGATGACATTTCTGCCTTACCTGACACCTCACTTTCCCTCCTGGGTTGGAAGTCTTCTGACCTCAAAGCTGGGGTGCAGCTTTCCCAGCTTGCCAGCATCAAGGAGAACACACTGGCTTTTCTGTCCTGATGGCTGGGCCCGGAGGTGCCACTGAGGAAGGAGAAGGGACAGGAGAAAGAGCAATGGCCGGGAGGTTCCAAGGCACTTGTGACTGTCCAGGAGAAAGGGGTGGGAGGCTGCTGGGTTGCTTGTGTTCTGTGACACAGGCAGAGATGGGGTAGAAAAGAAGCTGAAATATGGGATGCAGGGAGAGGATTCTGGCACTTTATACCATGCAGTGGGGTGCCCAGAGTGTGGGTGTGAAGCCCATTGGATGGACAGAGGGAGAGGTTATATTTAGGTGCAAAAAAACCAAAAAGAAAATATTACAGAAACCTGTCCTGAAGGATTGCTTCTATATTTTCAAAATAACATCTGTTTGAAAATCAGTCCATTTCAGGATTTTTCCTTTTTGTCAATACTCAGAAGGGAAGCTTAAAAATCACAAGTTATTTTGTTTTTCAGCAGGATGGAATTTTCCTATTTACCTCTGCTGCTCTAATGTTAAAAGTTTATGTTTGGATTTTTTCTTTATTTTGGCAACCTCCCATTACAACCTCTGTCATCCAAGAAGCCATCACATCTCTTTTATGTGAATATCTGTAAGGCTGCATCCTGCAGTTATCCTCTGAGAAAGGAAAATTTTGAAGCCCTTGTGATCTACTTTTGCCTATTCTAAAAGGAGTATCCCACTCAGACTTCAGTTCCAAGCTACTATTGGCTGAAACCAATAATAAAGAAACTTAGAGAGCAAACAGATTTTGAAGCAATAAAAAATGACTATTTTTAAAAATCTTTCCTGGAGGATGAAAGATCTTTGAAGCCTTTTACATCTCTTGAGTAAATATGTGCTGTTACAATTAGACAGTTTTGTTAAACATGTATTATGTAACCAAAAACCTGGAACAACTCCAATGCCATTTCTCTATTGTGTAAAAATGTAATTAAGCAAGATTTCTTCCAGTACTTTTGCTGATTACATTTTCCTCAGTCATGCAAGAATGGGATTTTCCTGCTCTCAGACACACCACAATCTGAGCTCTACAAGCCCTGACATGGTGTACTGCCTTTCCACTCCCATTTACTGATTCTTTGCAAGTCTCCTTCTTTTAAAAGCGGCAAACCTCATGTGAGATCTGACATAAAATATCAATATAAGAGATGATTAAGTACTTATAATAGCACTCAGAAGAGGGATGAAAGCTAATGTTTTTCTATCACTTGTGGCCAGTGAGAGTGGAATAGGTCACAAGACTAGAGGTTTCAGGTCATGAGCATGCTTCTCAGATGTGCGGTGCCTCTTTGCATGGTCCCTCTTCTGAGAGAATGCCAGACACAATGAGTACTGTGTCTGTGGAAAACACAGAAGTTGTAGCTCCTCCCCCTTGCAGCACTTATTTGTGGACGACAGTTCTGTCCTGAACTCTATGAGCCCTGATGACTAGTGAGGAACCCCGAGCTGGATAGGGTGTACGAGTAAAGCTTACCCTGGCTGCCTGCATTTGGCCTACTTGGCTGAAGGTCAGTTTGTATCTTCCAAGGGAACTTGGTTTGGTTGTGAACCTCGCAATCTTAGGTTGGACTTGAAGATGCTAGAGGTCCTTTCAAATCTTAATGATTCTATGTTTCTGTTCCTTGCATTGACTGGAAAAATACAGACATTTTTGTGCCAGCTTATTGGCACTCCTGATAGCATGTCTAAGGGTCAGAAAAACCAACAAAGATGATTGACAGGAGCATATCAGCACAGGACAGGTTAACACTTTGCTTTAATTGAGGCACAAATCTCTTGTGATTTGGCCAAGAACTTTCTAATAATGGATTTTCGTGTTTATAAATAATTTTGAAGACAATTGAGTAATTTTGAGGATTCGTGGGGCTTGGACAGCATTTTTATTATTTCTGGCTTTGACTGTATTTCCCCAAGAACATGTATCACTTTGAAAGACCCTTAACATTCTTAAGGCAGATAAGGCTTTTTAAAAACATAATTAACATTTTAGTGAACTTCTGAAATAATTTAGGCATGTATGAGCCATTAATGACTCAGTGGAAGGGAATTTCTCACCACTCACCAGTGAAACAGAGCTGTGTGGTGCTCCCATACTGTATTTCAAATTCTTGTCTTAGACTGGTTGTCATTCTTATTTTGGTTACCCCATAAATAAACTATAATGCTGATTTTCATGATGAATATAATAATAATATCATTCGACTTGCTGAAGATCAGGAAGTTAGAAAGCATTATATATATGCTTTGAAAAATCAGAGCTGATAGTTCAGAGATCTGCAGAAAATTAAAACTTATCTTAGCAATAAAACTGATCTTTAAAAACAAAATTATTCAATTTACAAGGATTTGAGGTAATTCAGAGATACAGCAGCAATTTTTCTTTAAAGGAAAGACATCCCACTCTAACCTAATGCAATTTTTTTAACATATGAAAAGAACGGCAATCTGTGAGAAAAAGGTCAATATAAATTGTGAATATTTTTTAAAAGGCCAATAATAAAGTTCATTTAAAATCTCTATTAAAGTGATCCCATGGTGAGGAATGTATCTTCAATGCCTTTAAAACAGCCCAGCTGTGAAAAAAATATGAGAAAAGTCCATTTTTTTTAAATTGTGGAAAGCTAACATCAGGTATTACAAGGTGCTCTACAGGATCAATTGTTTAATTATCAATTTTACTAATGGAAACAAACTATAAATTTAGTACAGTTAGCATTAAAACTGTAAAGTAAAGCAGTAATGGAGCTGAAAAGAAAAATTCAGAAAGTTTCCTAGGATGCAAAATTATTTCAACTAATAAGTGCAACTGACGACTGAAACTCATCAGGTCTTAAAAACGAAGAGAACAGAATTTTACAGCTTTGATTCAATGTGCATGTCTGCCCATTGTCAAATACAATGACAATCTCATTTCTCTTATTTGTCCCAGAGCAGCTTTTAGTAATCCACAGTTTGGGGATTTCAAGAACAATCTATGCTCCTTTATTTTGAGAAATGGGTTTTCAGAAAGTTGTGATTAGATAAGGTTGGATTTTTATTCTCCTGCTCCATATTCTGGCTCAGCTTTTTGGGTGAGCCTGTAGGTACACATATATGACAAGAGGGGAAAGCAAAGCCAGGGCAAAAACTTCCCAAACTGGGACTTCCCAGCTGCACCCATCTGCACGGTAGTGGCTGGATATCTAAGTATTTGCAGAGGAATCATACTGAAAATGATAAAATCCAAACAAGTTAAAAGAGAAGGGGAAAGACATAGATATTTGCTCATCTTTCCGTGGTGCATGTTCTTGAAGCTCAGGGAAGCAGGATGTTCCAGGTGCTGTGGACTGAATCCCTAGGAGGATCCTTGTCCATCACATCTACTATCTTATTTTTTTTGTAATCAATATAACCCTACTGTCAGAGAAAGCTGGCCTGCATTAACAATCATGAGAACTTCAGGCAGTTTTTTTTTTAAGTGAACTGAACAATTCACCTTAAAATAACAGAATGGCATTTCCCCAGAGAGAGGAAAACCAAAGCCTAATCTGTCATAACTAATAAAATTTGAACTTTATCAGTCAAACAGTGAGCAAAGACCTCAGGGGAAGGGAATTAATGGGATTTATTAACATGTTGCTGTTGCCCGAACATGTGCAGCAAGTTTGCTAGATAGCTGTTGAATTAAAATGTGCCACAGCATTTCTGGAAAGTGATGCTTTTTGTTCTATTTTCTTACCTACTGTAAAAACTTCAAAATAAAAAAAAAAAAGATCATAAATTGCACTGAAAATAAGTCTGCTCATTAAGAGAAGCTGAAAAGATGCACATAAAATGAGCACTCACCTCATCTTTATTCATATTTGGAGTGAAAACATATGTGTGATTTAAGGAAATACAGAAAATGGCAGCTGATTAAGTGATTGTGGTTTTTTTCCTCTCATAATTATTGTTTCATAGTATTCAAAGGTCATGCCATACCCCAGCTATTTTTTGCTAATACAAAACATGTGAATATATTTTTTTTTCCAAAACCAACAAAACAACCGACCAACAACAACAACAGCAAAAAAACCCTTACAATAAAAATTGTTGCATAAAGGTACTTCTGCATCTTAATTATTCCGTTGTCAAATGAAAACTGGATTTAGATTACAGGACAAGAGAAAATGACCTCAAGTTGCATAAGGTTAGGTTTGGATTACATACTGGGAAAAATTCTTCATGTAAAAGGCTGTAAAGCATTGGAACAGGTTGCCTGGAGAAATGGTGGAGTCACAGTCCTGGAAGTGTTCAAAAAAACTTGTGGGTGTGGTACTTGAGGACATGGTTTAATGGTGAACATGGTGGTGGTGCTGGGTTAATAGATGGGATTGATGAACTTAAAGGTCTTTTCCAATCTTAATGATTCTATGAAATGCTTCAAAATGCAGCAAACTGTACTGCATGACTTACATGAACACATGTAAAAAATTATCTCCTAACCCTTTGGTGTCCCTCCTTGCTGGTAAAGGGGTTCTACAAACACTGAGTGTGAGGCCAACCCTATATGCAGGTACTGATTCATATGCCTGCAAACTGCCTGGAGGATTTTAGTGTGACTGCTTATGCAGGTGAAGCTGAGGTGTATTTTTGTAATGTTGTAAATAAAAGGCTAAAAATGATCATTTACTTAGTACTCTTAGGAGAAAATTATGTTATTCACAGCTTCTAATCGGTGTTAAGTTGTAGCAACTTATAGAATATCAAATAAAATAATTTCTCACTGTGTTCTGTAATGTAGCATGGATCAGAAAAGACATATATTTCCTCTGTCAGGGAGAGCTTTTGGTTCCTATAGGTGTTCACAGGAGGGAGGTATTGGTGCTTTGCTCTGCCTGCCATGTCTCTGAGGCCCCAGTACAGCTTCTGGCAGCACCTGCTCCTGATTGAGAGGCTTGGGTGAGCTTCACCTTGCTGCCAGATGCACCGGAAACACATCTGGAAAGCAGATGCTGTAACTTTTAAAGAGGGTAGCCGATGGTAGTGTGCTCTTTTGCCATAACAGAAGGCATTATAACATTAGGAATATGTGAAATAGGCAGGTGCTTCACCTCTTCCAGCTCAGAAATAGCCCTGACTTCAGTCACATAATACAGCTCCCCTTTTGACATTTGTGGTTTACAAAACACCACTGCAATAATTGCAGTTACTGCCATTCACTCGTTAGGATTAAATCCCTTGTCTCCCCTCCCCGCTAGCAGGGGGAAGCTGCCCAGGGTGCCCAGCCCCACAGCCAGGTCTGGCTGTCCATACAGGGTCCAGCCCCAACCCTGATGTTTCCTGCAGGCCCCCAGGCTGGCACAATCTGCTTAGCAGGCTCCTTGCCCGATTATGTTCCACCAGAACACTGAAATCAAGGGACTAGAAGGAAATTCAAGCCTAAGGAGATGAAATTCCCAGAAACTGGCACACAACAGTGGAACTCACAGGAGGTCAAAAAATAGTCCTGTCTTCTGCCATTACCAACACTTAATAGAAGCCACATTTTTTTAAAACTGAATCTTCCTTCAATGCTAAAATAAATACTGCACACATCACATGATCTGTCCACATTGCCACTCACCCACATGAACCTTATTAGGGACAAATCTGTTACACCAAGCAAGAGTTAACTGAATAAAGCAAAATTAATTTAAATGCCACTTGAATAAACTGAGAGAGGAAGTTAACAGAGGTTCTTTTTCTGTTGTGAAGTGGAGGGATGCTGCCCATGTTTGCACGTAAATAGCTAACTCCTTTGTATAGATACCGGGGTTTTATTGACCTTAAAGATAATGCTGTTGGTCAGAGCTGTGGAAACTAAGTGAATTATAATAGTATAAAAATATCCTGAAAAAAAAGGAAAGCTGTCTCCAAAAGCCAAAGTTTCAAAATAATTATGTAAAATTACATCTGTAGTTAAACATAGACAACGTGGTCTCAGAAAAAAACTTAAAAAATTGATGCTCCTTATAAAATCATTTAAAAATTGATGAGAGAATTGAAGTATCAACCCAGTGCCTGTAACAAAAGTAAATATAAGCACAGTGTATTTTTAATTGGAACAGCACATTCAGGATGGAAAAAGAGCAGGTCTTTACTGGAACAGGAAAAAAATTACGGCTTAAACAAAACAGGAAGATATGTATTAAGAGTCTTAGTAGTGCATATATTTGTGCAAAACAGATATTAGAAAATATATGAAAAAGAGAAAACGCTTCCATACAAATATTTTTAAGACATCACCGTCAGTTTGAGATTTTTTTCCCATGCTTTGTGCTTCACATGGGTTTCTCCTATCTCTTTATTTTCTTAATAGAGTTTTGTACTGAACCAACATAACCTAGATTTGAGTAAGAGCACTTGTTTGAGTTGTAGCATTGTCCTGCCTGTTCATTTTTTTATTATTTTGGAGTGAGATATTGGATGTTTTATTTCAGAGATTTATCCTCGGTCAAGACAGCTATTATTTCTCATCTTCTCTGTCTCTTCCATGTAGGATCACAGTAATGCATTCAGATTTGTTTTTAATTCATAATGACAGTTTAATTAAAAAATTAATGCAAGTAGCAATTGAGTATTTGCACAGGATAATACAGCTACTTCTATAATCCTTCAGGACTTCATTACAGCCAAATTACCAGCTAGGTTTTACTGGGGGAGTTCTTTAATGCACCTAGAGAGGATAAAATATTATTTTTTCAGGGTTCCTCTGGTATGTCATAAACATTGGCATTGGAAAGAATGACATGCAAAACATTTTCTAACTCTACTTTTTGCATTGATTTTTATACTAATTATAAAATAATTCTGATAGATAGACTATGAATTGATGAAAACTGAGATGGAGGCCAAGTTCCCGGCACAACACCAGTCTCTGCAGCAATGTGGGCTATAGGGCTGGAGGGATTGCAGGGGTGTGAGAAGGCAGTAAGACGGGAGATGGTGAGCGCAGAGGGTCCCATGAGCTCACCCTGTCAGTGAGATTGCTGAGCCAGGTGGACATTTTTCACTATTAGTAATAATTATTCAAAAGTAAGGTGTTTTTCAGACCAAGTCTATAATGAGGGAAGGTTTGTGTGTTTGTGTTTTACTATTCTGAGACCTTGTGGAGTTCAAAGGGCAATAGCTGTGTAAGGACTTTACATATTACAATGTCACCATAAAATTTCTTTCATCTTCTTGAGACTCATGACATTTGTGTTTTACTATAATTCTGCACTCACTTTCAGCTATTTCATTCGTTTTGGTGAATTTTATTCATGAAATCTTGAAAGAAGAAGCCATGTACTCCTGGCTATTTTAAATACAACATGTGTAGACTGATTAAAAACACATTTTTCATATGAAGTCCCCTACACATTGCATGTAAGCTGCATACAAAAAAAAAAAAAAAAAAAAAGAAACAAATGTTTTCCACGCACAAAAAACAGTTTTTGTTTAGAATGAAAAACAAAATCAGAGAGCTCCCTGAAGTCCTGACAGCCAGGAAATGGTAATCCTGTGATTTGCTGCCTCCCAAACTGCCTTTTGGTGGAGCATTTGCTGGAGTGAGAGGTCTTCACACCTGCTGAACCTCCAGGCTCTCTTGCAGCTGGACAGGCCGAGCTCGTGATGTCATTAATCCTTCTTTCTGTCTTGATCCTCTCTACCTTCTTAAACTAAAATTTTAAATGCCAACAGCCCTTGAAAACCTTCACCCTTATAGTGCAAATATATTCACATGCTCTTAAGCTTGTTTGCAATGCAGAGCGAAAATACCAGCAGTTAAAAGCTGTTATCTGAAAGGTGAAAAAAAAGTTTTACAGTGATGTTTGTTCTGTAGAAAGAATTCAAGAGTGTGTTTTGTTTTCTACCACCTTTTAAATAAACTTCTTGGTACCTCTTAAATTCTTTGAACTATAGATATGAGTAGTATTGCTTAATACATCATACATTAACAGAAAAGACCTTATGTGAAAACACAGCTCCTTTTAGATTGTGCTTTCATGCATCATAAAAATTATTTTAAAAGCTTCTTGAGCCCCTTCTGAGAATTGACTTGATTCCCACATCACTTGTCTCAGAAGTGCAATCAAAATCTCTTAATAACAAGATACAGTCTGATTGGCACACTTAAAAAGCTTAATTATGACTAGAAGACAGCATATTTTAAGAATATGGTTTCAAAGAAAGAATTTCTTCTCTTCAAGAATCATTACAATGGTTAGTTATGTCTTTGAAAACTCCATCAAAACTTTAGCAGCTTAACTTCAAACTTGGGTTTTTGTCTGTTGTCCCAGAAGATATAAATTACTAATGTTTAGCTCAGCAGGTGTAAAAATCTTTCTTCTTTGTGTATTCTTGAATGTTTCATAGCCATGTTTCAGGACAGAATTCATGTTTTTGTTTTCCATTAATAATAGCCTTGAGAATAGGACAGAAAATCTCAGTCTTCCAGATGTCCTAATATCTTCATATGCAGTCAGAAATGCACATTTTTGTCTGGGACTGGAGCGATGCACAGAGTCTCATGGTGCTGTTTCTAGCATTTGTTTTTCTGTAAAGTCAGATCTTCCTTTTGCCACAAGAAGCCTCCATCTCGGATACCTTCAGCTACATAAAGATCAGGTCTCTTGTGTAGGAGAGACAAGGAAAGCAGCCTCGCCAGGAGGTGAGTGTCAGGGCACTTCCCAGTGGAAAGCCATCCTTGTCCTCTGTCATGGGCAGGAGTGGGAGCAGGAACCCCCAGGTTTCTGTTTATGATGCAAGACCCAGATTAGTCTCATCCAGTTCCCCCAGGACAACAGTGCTTCATAACTGTACCTGTGCTGCTAAATCATCAGGGACTGGTGCGATTAATGATCTATGGGAAGTTTCACCCTCATATTTACAAATAAAAATGAAAACTGGAGGTATATTACTCTCAGGTGAACACTTCTGATTTGCAAATCTCTTGAAACATTCCTTGTGCATCCCTGTATACGGATGTTCGGTCTACTGTCGATGGGTAGGTTTATTTGCTTTCATTATCTTTAACAGAATCCTTAGAAGTAGTCTAGAGAGTTGCTGAAGGACACATAGATGAACAGTTAAAAAAAACCCTCCCTAGAGTAAAACAAAAACTTGGTAACCTCTGTTTCCTAAGTTTCTGTGATTCAGGTATGCTGGATTTTGTTTTGATGCAAGTAATTTTCCACAGCATAAATGAAGGGAAGACTTTTGTGGAATACAGGCACAACCAAGACAAATATATTTGACAGGTTCTAGGATAAAATGGGCTTGGCTAACACATAAAAGAAGATTTAAAATATGTTGTCACATGGGAAGATGGGAAGAAAGTGATTTTGTGAATTATGAACCTCTGAACAGACCACAGCTCACTGGAATAGCTGAGATGTGGAAGAAGACAAAAAGTGACAAATCTCATTGACAGAATGAAAAAGATATAGTAAGGTTTGTGAGATTAAATTAGATTTACTATGTCAAATAAACATGGTAAATCATAATGCGGGAAGGGACACTGAGGGTTTCCCACCCAGGCAGGTCCATTTTAACTCTTACATGTTTTATAACTTTCCTAAAGACCTTGAACAGTCATTTCAATGCTCTGGACATACTAGAAGATTTTCCACCTAAGCAGTTTAATTTTTCTGTATTCTATATATCTTTCTTAGCAACACCTTTTTTTTCTTCCCTTACCTAAAATGAAACAACTCTTTTCTAACAGTCTGTTTTTGTACCCTCCCTGCTCCTCCAGTACAAAAAAAATTCAAGATTCTTTCTCTGCCTCTTATGAAACTGACATTTCACAAATTCTCAGATGAGTTCTAATACTAATCCTAGGCAGAATTTCACTTTTAGTAAAAACAATATTTTGCTTAAAGGCCTACCATGTCAAAGGGAGAGGGAGGAATTTACAGGAGGAATGAAGGCTTTCAATTTATGAAGAACAATTTTAAAGAGAAACATGAAAAGGGTTTAGGCATTTTTCACAATTCTAACAAGAAAACTCATGAAACTTATGACACTTTGGAGGACTTATAGTAAAAAGTAATCCTTTTCAGGATAACCTTCTTTTTCAGTTTGCAAATAACTTGAATAGTGGTCAAGCACCAACTGGGAGAAGGAAATAGATGTATCAGATTAGAGGCCTTTAAAAATCTTTTTTTCTGGATCGTAAACCTCTTCCTACAATTTTCAGTTATTGCAATATGTTAAATATATTAGTTCTTATTTGAGGACTAAATGACATTTTTACAGGCAATTATTTCTCTTCCTTGTCATGCACACAGGAAATATTTGATGTTCTAAACAAGAGGTGCATTCTGTCCTATAGGTGTCCTGTTTAGTTGCACTATGAAAGCTTTACTTATTCAGATACTCTGGTAAACAGGTTCATTATAATCTGTAATAACTGAAAAAAACAATCAAGATAAGAAAGAGAGATATCCCACAAAGATTTGCAAGATACCTTCAGAATATATGGGATGAAATTTAGCATACACATGCACATATAGCCTTCCAAGGGTTTGTGAAAACTGTCCCCTATGATTTTTTTCCTACCTTTTGTAAGAATGGAAGAAAGAAAATAATGAAAGATCACCAGAGGCAGAATAAGATATGTCAGGTATAAAGGGCATGTGCTGGTGTGACTTACTAGGGAAAGTGAGGAAGAAACTTTCAGGGAGAAACTTTCAGGAAATGCTGGCAAATTAGTCTTCCATAGCATGGAAAAGAAGGCAGAGGAGCATTGCTTTGATTGATGCTTTGATTGTTCTGTCTTAAAACTACATTAAATCCTTTCATTTTATAGGATGTCAATGATATATTCAGTAATTGTCTTCAGGTAGTAAACCACACAGCACAATGACTGGTAGAACAGGATCCCAGGGACAGGCAGCTGGGTTTTGGATTCTAGCTCTCAAGAGAGGCTAGATAATTTTCTTTCACAACTGAAAGACCCCAAGACAGTATCAGACTTTTCAAACTCCAATGATTTGAAGAACTAGGAATCTAGTGGCTGCTGGACCTTGGAATAAAGAGAATTTTGAAAAGATCACATTAAAATTTCTTGTGACGCTTTTTCTGAGTTTTTTTTTTTTTTTGTT
>VXBU01006370.1:775531-832950 GCA_013400315.1 Bombycilla garrulus
TTTTTTAGTATTTTCAGAGTAAAATTCAACTAAATTCATATTAGCAAATTTCAAAGACTCCGGTGAGGGCTCCAGCAGCCTGCTCTGGTCAAGATTCTGTTGGACTTTGAGGCAAATTCAGGGCCCTAAAGAGCCCTACTGAGTGTGGCCTTCACAGCACCATGAGGCTCCAGAGGCTGCTTGAGGAAGAACCCTTGAATTTAGCAAGCGTGGAAGAAAGAAGGATGTTCTCATTGCCTTCATGTCAAATCTCAGCTTGTGCTGCCAAACCTTGACAAGAGTTGATCGGAGGTGCTTCTTGCAGAGGAGGCTGACATTTGAACTCATAGCTTCTCCTCAAAGTATCAGGTAGGCAGGAATTCTCTCCACCTAGGGTCGTTCAAAGCAACACCAACTGCAGCATGGTGGGATGTGCTCCCTCTTGACAGGAAGTGCAGGGCATTGATGCAGGAAACTGTGGCAACTCCAGTCCTTTGTAATGGAGAAAATGCAACCACATTTTCTTGACTTGTTGGCTTTTTAAAAAACTTGGGCTCTGCCTGAGAAAAACCATGCTTTTTTTATATTTGTATATGTGTTTCCACTTATATTTTTAATAATATTTCTAATTTATAAAAAATAATCAGTTATAAGATCATTAAAAACAGAAAAAAAAGAGGGTTTTTTCAGGTCCTAAATTTTAATGTGAAAAAAAGAAAATATTAGTATATGTACAAATAGTAATTATATTTTTCAAGCTGTTGAGCAAAGTTAGTAGCACTTCGGTAATAAAGCAGTTAAGTCACTGCTTTATTATGATAGCTGTTGCATGATATTTTAATTCTCACTAAGCAAGCTCACTTGTCTTTTTCTTCCTTAAGCCCCCCAAAGATTCAAAGACCCCTGCATAAGTATTTCTGAAAAAAAGACGTTGCAGCTCTTTCTTTTACTGTTCAACATAATCCGCAAGTGTTTGTATCTCCTCCTGAAACATGTGTGTTAAAAATACTTGGAAAGTTCAGTGACTTTTCTTGAAGAAAAAGCCCTATTTTGCCCTTAATTTTTGGAACTGGCGGTACCTCATCAAATGTGAGGTTATGGGTGGTAGTAAGGCCCCTGGTAGGACGATAAATGCTGGGTATGACATGGGAGGACATAGATCTACTGCTCTTTGCAGGAGATTCTCTCTCCTCTTCTCTCTGGACGCCACTTGCTGTCCACCACCGCACCTATTTCAAACTGTGACATGTAGACCTCTGGAAAGAATTTAATAGAAAGCTGGTCAGTAAGAGAACATTGTTTCCATGGAAGATTAATGAAAAAAATTGATAGTATGTAAAACTGTTTTAATTGAAAAAAATTTAATTTGTTCCAGCAGTAACACACAGATATTTTGATTTTGGTTTTCAATTTTTAAAGGAAATACGAAACATTTATTATTTGGGAAATATGTTTTACATTCTTTTTAAACAAGAGTAAAACTGAGCTTTTGCTTGAACTTTGAAATAAGCAGAAGTTCCTAGCTTTGAAAGTTCTATAAACAAGAACACTAAAACTCAGGTATTACTACAAAAGACAGTTCAGGTGTGGGAGAGTGAGCGGAGTTGATTGACTTAGGTTAGTCCATTGCTCCAGATCGTATGTGACAGAAATCATGCCTAGTGGTGGTAGCATTTAATCACATTTAAGAGGCAGAAGCATGTTTCCAAGTCTGGGGATGTCATGGTATTCAACTGCTTATATGGCAAATAAATCCAATAAGCTCCTGAGATGCAGCATCCTGAAAATATATTCCAATAAATTATGAATTTAAATGTATTTTAATAAGCCATTTTGTTGAATAGGCAGCAGAAGGGCTGTTTTTTTATGGTGAGGTACAAGAACTGATGTAATAAATGTTAATTATTTGTAGGAAAAAGTTTAAAAGTAAGAGTTTCTAAAAGCACTTGGCAGTGACCCAGGTCAGCAGACATTGAAGTTATTGGAAAATTTTTTTCACTGTGTTCACTAGCCAGGCCAACACTGAGTGCTTTTAAACATCTCCTAAAGTTTTGTCTATTAGAGGCAATATTTATGCATCATCAGTACAGCACGCAGCACATTTTCAGTGAAAACCTTAATTTGAGCAAAGAGCAATTCAGCTTTTCCCTTTTTTCCCTTTTGGGCTAGATAACTACAATAATTTAAACAATTATCAAACTGAGCTTGCTGAAAGAATAAATAAAATCAACACCCTATTTTGGTTATGAAAATGTTCTCTTAACCTTTTTTTCCTTATTTCTTCATAATTTCACATAATTTTATCAAGTCTTATAAAATCAGAATGCACAACAGAAATACTGAAATTAACTGATTACTGTAATATTTTACTATCTTATAGCTCTTATATGTCATATCATATAAAAAAGTATTTAATATCAAAAAGATAGTCCCTGACTAAAGCGTTTTTAGGATGGACATTATATTTAAAGCAGAGCTCAGAGCAGAACTAAACAAAATTTTAAATTTGACTCAGTGTCCTTGATTGAAAAAAACACAAAACATAAAAAACAAAATGGAGAAAAGCAATATTTATAATTTATTAGAACCAAGAGTTGTGAAAAATGTCTACAAAATTTAAGTTACACATTTATAACTTTTTCTTTACATACATATTACTACAGATTGCAAAAGCTTTTTAAGTGAATGTGATAGGCCATGTAGATTCAGCCGTATAGACTCTTATGTAAAAAGGGAAAAAGATGTAATTAGAAGTGAGTATTTTTTTTTTTAATATATTTCTAGTTACCAGAACTGGATGTTTAGACTGGGCATTAGCAAGCATTTCTTTATCAAGAGGGTAACCAAGCACTGGGACAGGCTTCCTAGAGAGGTGCTCAATACCCCAAGCTTGTCAGTGCTAAAGAGGAATTTGGACCGTGCCCTTAATAAAAAGATTTAATGTGGTGAGTCCTTGGCAGGTAGACTAAATGATTTTTGTAGCTCCCTTTCAACTGAAATAATCTATTTTAGTTTAGTCTGGTCTAGCCTATTATACCAGAAGGGCTGTGTCAATTCTTCTGATGCTTTAATCAAACCTCTCAACTGACCAGGTGTTTACATACTGAAAGTATTCTGTCTAACATATAGGAAATTCTATTTTAATGTTAAAAATTAATTAACAGAGATTATCAAGGGTTTTTCCACTTCAGCTTTGCTGATTAATACCTGAGGCTTTTAAATTTCTATTATGACAATTCCAGCCAAACTCTGAAAATAAACTCTATGAAGTAAACCAGAAAATATACAGAGTAAGTTATCTAGGAGATTAAACAGAAAAATAAAAATTTGTATATCTTTACTGGATGGCCATTTCATATACAATGTCCACACCAATGGGTTACTGTACTTACTCACCTGGACAGTTCCCTGTATTTTTATGTTTAGGACAAATAAACACACTGCAAGGAGTTTTCTTCAGGGAAAAAAATGAACGACACAATGAACAAAAAGAAAATTGGAAGCAGCCTGAGTACACAATAATGCTCAATAACAGTATTTTAATATTTCAACAAACTACTTGGGAAAAAAATGAAAAAGAAAAAAAAAAGTCACAGGGCCAGCAATGAAAAAGGAAGGTGCAAAGAAATAAAGTGAGGCCAACCTTCTGTTGGAAGGGTGCAGAGGGTTAATGCTGCTGTCTGAGCCAGAATGATGCTGCTTGATATTTAGATGCTGACAGTACATTTTCTCTTTTCTGGGATTCAGACTTTGCTGCACCTGATCATCTGTAATGGGATGTGGGAATGAAATTGCTCCTGATCTCTGGTGTTGTGAATGCTGCTAACACAACATTTAAAGGCAGTACTCATAAGATAAGGTAATTTTAGGGATGTGTCCTGCAGACACCATGGAGTGCAATGAAGCATTAATTTTTACCTCACTTCTCAGTGCTTCCCACAGGGGCATCAAAATTTTTTTTAATAAAGTGAATTTAAAAATTCCTCTAGAAAGCCTGTCAGAAATAGTGATTTTTTTTGTTTGTTTGTTTCTTTGTTTAGTTTTGTGGGTTTTTTGTTATTTTAGAGTGGAAAAAACATCAAAATATTTTCAATCACTCAAAAGCAGGGCATGGACCTCCCTGCTGACAATTAACTTAAAATGTTTATTCTCATTTCCTAGACAGAATGACTTTTCCAGATGGCTGCTTCTTTCTTTGCCACACCAGGCCAAACCCACATTTCTTTGACTACCATACCCAGGCAGCATGTCAGGCCATTTCTTCATTGGCTTTTTCAACAATGAGTTGTGTCAGGGGATATAAATTGTGACAGTCATGAGTTGTTTGGATTGACACAAAAAGGAGCTTGCATGGGACAGACACACATTACACCATGGAGCCCTGTGCAAAATAACTTAGGTAGCCTTGAGGGAAAATTTCAGTGTCCTTAAATGCTCTTCAAAACACAATTCTTGTGGTCAGAATAACTAGACATATGAAAGATGTTCAGCCCCTCTTCCTTGGATCACTCCTTTATGAGGCAGTATTCCTTTACATAATGCCTAGAAATTTTATAATATGCTGATGGATAGGAAATTTAAACAAATTATAAATTAAACAGACTAAATTTGTAACAGTAAACTTGGCACAAAATATCTTTATTTCAATATCTTTATTAATCCCATTCTATGAATTTCTGCCAGTGAAATAATATCCAAAAAGAAAAACTCTTTTCTTTCTGGCTCTTTGCTACATCTTCCTCTTTAGATGCACAGAAAAATCTTAAAATGGACCGGGTTTTGGTTCAACTGATGTTATTGGTTACTTGTTCTTATTTGCTGGTTCTTATCCATCCTTGGCCTAGATCCATGAGTCCTAGTGACTCGAGGGACCAGAGAAATGGCTGAAAAAAGAAGGCAGGATCAGAGGAAGGGAATGACAAGTGGGAAATGTCCTGCTCTGCTGTTGTTTCAGCCATGCTCCAATGGGAAAGACACAGAAATCAGAAGGCGCTCCGTCAGGATCTTCTGAGGTAGAAGGATCAGGTTTGGTTCTAGTTCTCCAACAAGCTGTAAGAAGCCAGTTTGGACTTGGTCCTACTAAAAAAAAAATAGGTTTTGTTCACTCCCTATCTCTGTCACATCCCTGAAAATTGCAATTGCAAACTGTTGGTTTTGATCACTTCTAATTTCAGAACTCGCATCATGGTAAAATACCCAGTTTTTTTGGTTCTTGAACAGGTTTTTGTCCCTTTCCCTAATCCCCTTTCCTTGCCAGAGACATTAGATGTTGAAAAGTTTCCTTGAAAAGTTTCATATTATTATGCAGTGTTTAACATAATAGCAATAGATTTTCCTGCTGTGTATTGCAGTACTGGAAAACATTTAAATATTATCCACAAAACTGAATCTTTTTATAATCACCCCTTCTGTTCTCTTTAGTAACTCAAAATAATTCCTGAATTGAGCCGGCTAATATCCTCCTGTTTAAGTGCTTCTGAAAGCACTTCAATTTTGTGCACACCAAGGTTTCTTCCATGCTTTCCTCTTCCATCCCTGTCATTCAATATTCCTGTCCAATGGTTTTTCCATATCTGTTTCCAGTGAGCTTATTTTAAAGTTCCAAGTCATTTCTTACATTTATATTCTCTATTCATGTCTTCTTTTTCCATTTCTTTCTCTTTTTTTATATATGTCATTATTCATATTTTCATTGCCACTATCTTTCAATTTGCAATCTACATTAAAGTTTGTTTTTTTTTAATTCATGGATCTGGAAGGTGCAAGAGGTGTACTTTGACTTCTATTACTAATTTGCTTCCTTCTTTTTTTTTTTCCTTCTTCAAACTAGAGTATTTTCTCTCCTTTTTACTTATTTAAAAAAATCAAGAATTCCCAAACACAAATTTCCTCAGAAAAGCAAGCCTGTTGACTTATTTTTCTATATTAAAGTTTTAAACTAAACATCCTGCATAGATCAAACATGAGGTATGCAAAGCCCATATTTTCTTAAATGTCAGTTTCCTAACTCAGCTTGAAATCAAAACTACTTTTTGAATAAATTCTTTTGTTGTTTATGGTGTATCCTGAATGACTATAGATCTGTAACTATAATAATTTAGTATTCAGGTTTCATTTCCAGACCAATTGTAAAGGACAATTATAATTTCCTGAGGAGAACAGGGGATAATGGCTGCTATATTACAGTGGATTTGCAGTCCACTTTTCCATGAGATATCCTGGAGGCACAACAAATGTTTCAAACACTAAGGAGCCATGGCATTAACTGCTCTAAGAGTCAATTTTAACAATTAAAATTTAGCTCATAAAAAAGTGTTAAACAAATGCAGAAGGCTGAGTCAAGCACAGAAGAGGGAGTGCTGGGAGGACATTTCAAAATGAGAGGACCTCAAGGGAGGAGGACAGATAGGAGCATGATGGATTGCCCACTAGTGCTAATAAGTCATTTGTACATGTTGCATCTGCAAGAAAAGGCTTACGGTTGTACTTGTTTCAAAACCCAAATCTTGCCTCAGAATCTACTTTATTAATTACATCTATGCCTAAGTTTAGAAATTAAGTAGTATTGTTTTTCTTCTAGGTCAAGAGAATAGCCCTATGCTAAAAGTAATGAGATAACTTGCTTCCAGAAATTTTTGAGTTCCGAAGACTGAGTCTTCTGGAAGAACTGAAGTGCTTCAAATCAGAAAAAAGGTGCCGCATTCTGTTGATAATGCAAGATCACAGCTCTTGAAGTCTTCCTTGTTTATGTACAAGGATTTCCCTCCTAAGAAACAGTTAGATGATCCCTTTTGAAAAAATGTAGCATGAGAGTTTCAGGAGTTATATGTTATGAATATATTACCCACTGTATTTAACTTGTTTGTGAATGGACCATGAAGTGTACAAAGATACTTGCTATTCAGAACTGTTCACAATATAATGACTAATCACTGAATATTAATTGTATATCTGTGAACATTTCACTGCAGACTGTCTGTAATATATGGTTGGTCACTTGAAACACAACTTCTTGTTCAGCTTCTTCAGATGACAGAAATATTTCTGTTGTAATACAAGTAATAAGGCAAAGTGATGAGGCAAAGTCCTGCCTCAGAGGGTACTCTGCATGTATAAAATCAATAGTTATTGTTTGTTCATAGCATTAAGTATTTTAATTCCATGTTTTTTCAAAAGGTAATGATGATGATAACAATGACAATGATAATAATAACTACAATAATATGCTTCTTGAGATTTGCCAAAAAGGTATATAGTCTCAGCACAAAAGGGTGGTAGATGTTAATTCTGGTCCTCAATCTCTGCTGCTGAGGGGCAGCATTATTGTTATTTCTAAGCTAAAGTTCTAGAGAGAGGTAGGGTGTAATAATTTCTTCACATGAGCAATGGTTTGGACCCATTTTGTCTTTCTTCTGACACCCTTCTCCTATGGGATCAGCATTCCACATGGCTGGCAGAGGGAGGAGAGCATGCCACAGCAGTGCATTCATGATTACTGCATGGCCCATAGGATGACAACTGGGGGAGACCCACAGTCTAAATGACATTGCTCCTGAAACTGGTATTGGTACTGGGAAGGGATGCTCTTCTTGCTGTCAAAGGCTGAGAACCTTTAGCTGGTGAAGGAGCACTGTAGAGTTGTACATCACTGAAGGTATTCATCAGACTAGACATGAATGAAAAAGAAACATGGAGAATATGTTTTGAAAGTCATAAAATCAATCCTCAAAAATATGCAGTTATACGGCAAATATTTATGTAAAGTGTTCAGTGTTCATTTTGTGTACTGTGTATGTTCCACTGTTTCTTATGTCACTTACTGAAATTTCCCCTGAGATAGAAATGCTTTGTACAAAAATGTCTGAATGCAGAATGGAGATTTTGGTTGGAGCTTGTTGTTTGCTTTTTTGTTTGTTTGTTTTGATTTCTTTGGGTTTTTTTTGGGAGGGGGGTAGGGGGGCCGGGGGGAGGGGGGGAAGAGTGATCTAAAGTTGTGGATTTTGTGTTATAGTAGTGAATCACCTCATATTCACAGCCCTGTGAGAAGAAGGTTGCTGTCCTACATGAGGCCAGCAGCTGCTGGTTCAGCAGGCAGAGGTCCACTGAGGTACCTGCAGGAATGCTGCAGACATTGAAACCTTTGCTGTCCCATGGTGGGGATGGGGGATACTCAGGATATCTAGGAAGGAAGGGTCATCCTTTGGATCAGTCCTTTCTCTCTCGTTTCCTGAAATAAGTGACAAAAATTAGGAAGTGTGTTCCCTGTGTGTGAAAACCTATTTTATTAAATTCCTGTACTTCTGGTTTTACTGCCATGTCATCTTGATAATAACTAAATAATGCCATCTACATTTTCTATGAAAATGCATCAACCACTCCTAAGGAGGGAGGATAGTCAGGAGTTCCCTGAAACCTTTTTGAGTTGCTCATCTGTGAGGCTGCAATACCCTGTTGCATGCTACATTACATTTTAGAGCATCGGGCAGATTGCAGTTTATAATGGTCAAAGATAGCCTGGTACAGTTTCTTCAAGTTGTAATATACTTACACACTTGTAGGATCAAAGTGCAGCTGAAATGGAGAAGCAGTCCCACAGATCATTTCTGTTACAGTTGCCTTTTTTTTTTCCTGTCAGTACCTATTTAGTGAAGATATTTGAGTAACTCCTCTACATTTTCTTGTGGCTGAACCATCAGGCTGACACAGCCTATGCACTACAGAATGCAATTTTATGCATGATATATTTATATTAATATATGATTCTAGAAAAAAAAAGTGGATATACAGATGAGCAAGCTCACCCAGCACAAATTTCTCATCTCCATTTTTTTTACTTCTTTTTTGTTTGTTTTTTTTTTCCACATAGGAAGTCATCAGAGTTATATTTTTCCTGATTAACACATTTCTTCATCAACTATAATTGCAACCATTAAATTAGATTGCCTCCTGTTAATCTTCCACTGCTTCAATTCTATTATGGAGGAAAATAATGTAAACTGTCAGAGTGAGAGTATGCAAGTGCCAATCTTGAAACTGGAGAAAAATATTGTTTTAATAAAAAGTCATTCCATCATAGTGAATTTTAAAGCAATACAGAGATGGCGTTTTCTTAAATCACAAGAAATATGAAAAAAAATGGAAATATTTTCATTAACAGGAAGAAATAAACATCATATCAAAGCTGATAGCATCCTTGCATGCATCATTTGTATAGCTCATCAGATAGCTTAGAATAAAAGGTACCCTCAGGCAAGGAGTTGAAGCAGCAAATAGTCTTAATTTATATCTCAATATAAAGTTTATAAGCCTAGATAAAAAAGTAGGTACTGAAACATTAAGTCCCAACAGTCTATCCAGTCTGATTAATATCTATTTGAACAGAACTTACATTAAGACAGAGACATCTGGGTTTAAAACACAAAGCCTGGCTGGCACAGCTGCCAGGCTTGGCACATAATGGAGGTGGAATACTTTCTTTAGAGCTAACTTACTTTAAAGTACCATATTAATCTTGCAGAGAGTTTTAAGGATCTCATGATCTGAGAGAACTTACTTGCTTTTGCAATATTGAAACAGTCTATACATTCTTCTCTGATTTTCTGAAGACTTTCTCAAAGATTGATTAGAGCTGCAGCATGTTCAGAAAAATACTGCATTTTTAAATGTTAAAATAAATTATAAAATGTCCCTACTTTTCTAGTGTATAGATAAAACCTATGACCCCTGAACTTAATAATTAATCTTCAGTGCCATAGTAGCTCATGGTCAATGAATTATTTTATGATATTTGAGATAGTAAGGGGAAGAGAAGCCTATTTTCAGAATAAGTGGAATTAAATTAGCTTTGAAGTGAAGAGTAACATATTAATATTTATAGAAATCTACTTTTTTGTTTATTACCTAGGTTTTAGAATGGCTTAGGAACATTGTATTGGTAGAGCTTAAGGACTGATTGTTCATTCAGACAAAAACCCCATGATTGGATGCCAAAAGAAAAATAAAAAATAAAATAAAATAAAAAAAAGTATTAGACAGAGTACTTCCATATATCCCCAGCTCATACATTTTCATTCCAAGGTTTCTCCATCAGTTTTTTACAGCTTGATTTTTTTTCTCTTGTAGGTTATCATGAAGGTATTCTCAGAATTCATTCAGGCTCCTATTTGTAATTATTAATATTACAACAAGTACTTTCCCTGCAACAGCAAAAGTTCTCATAATTTTTTTCTCAGGCTTATTTAGGCTATTGCAACCTTTACAGTCCTCCTTTCCTTGGTGCAGTAACTTGGCCATTCTCCAGCTGTGGCCTGTAGGGGTTAGTTGATGTCCTGTGACATGACAATTATTTCTATTTTCAAAGGGACTGAAAGAAGCTTAAATGTGCAGTTTGGTTTTATGACCTTTTACTTTTCTGCATATCTGATTTCGCTAGTCACTCTCAGCATGTTCTGCTGCTGAGAGCAGTGAGCAACATTAACTCAGTGCTCCTGAGTTCAGGAGAGGTGTACTCAGGAGTGGCGATGTTTCAGAGGAGGCCCCTGAGTCATGGGTAGAGACATGTGTGATGCCAGATCTGCAGCTAACAATAATATAAATTTAAAAAAAATAAGGTTGCAGGCTAACCTTGGTGAGCCAAGGATTTGGGTAGCGCTTGGAGGGAGGCACAGGGCATGCCTGTGGTCTGCAGTGTGCTGCTGTGGTCACACATCTCTGGCTGGTTGCATACAAAACTTATATGATGTAAAATATAAGTGACAGTATTTGGAAAAGAGAGTCATTGTGTTGCCAGTGGAAGCAGGAATGACTTTAACAGCTGAGGATGACAAGTAATGGAGAGCTCACTATTGCAGAATATTTTATATGAGCATGGAGGCATGCCTTCAAATGTAAAGGGAACAGGAAAATGAGAAAGGCAACAAGGAAGAATTGTTGGATGACAAGAAAAAGAGGAAAGAAAAGAGACACAGAAATGCAAAGCAGATAGGAAAGTGCCCATGAAGAAGAAAGGATGGAAAGAATTTGGAGAAGATTCACAAAGATGCTGAAGTGAGAATAAGTGAAGTGATTCATAGAGCAAGAAAGTGTGAAAAATTCAGAGTAAGTTTGAGCAGTCTCTGAAAAGACACATAGAGAAACTGACTGCCTATGATCCTGCAAGGTCAGTGATAAGGGGAACCAACACATTTGGCACGGTCAGCACCCAGCACCCCCACACATCATACACAACAGCAGAATCCTTGTGTTCTTCCAGGCACATCCTTGGAACTCAATCTGTCCAACTTAAGCTAACATAGTAAAAGGCAAATTTACTGCTCAAAGTACATGACCCAGCTGAGTTCCTTCCCTGTGTGTAAATGTGCTCTGTCACAAGAAGGAAAGGCCTGATGGCACCAGTGGAGTGAGACACCACTGAGTTTGAGGAGATCTTCCACTTCCTCCAGTGCTGTCCTCAGACTACTTGCCTTTTCTTCTCAATTTTCTGTTATGTTGTCACTCTGGCAGTGGTGACATCTGTATGGCATGTGGCATGCAACTGATGACAAAAGGCTTGGCAGAAGTGGATAAGGCATTTGTTTTCAAAGAATTCCCATTCTGTGTCTTTGTCTCTCAGTCTGTCACATCTAGTTCTAAACTACCTACTTCAGATTCTAAGGAAAAGGTGTATTCTTAATTCTATGAATATTTAATAAAGTAGGTTCTATGTAGGTTTTAATGTGGAGTGTGGAACCTAATTAAATTACAATTATATCATAATTTTAATGGTAAAAATTATTATGGATTTGCAATCTAAATACAGAGCAGTTTAATGAGAATTGAAAAGTTATTAGTGTATTATAGAGTGAAACATTATAAGAAATTACCATTTTGTCTCATTTGCCCATCATTGTCTAAAAAATACAATGACAGAATTGCTTATATAACAGTCTCAAAAACTATTTGCTTAAAGGAGCTATTTGTTCAGATTTGAATGAGCGAGGTGATGAGAGAGCTTTCCTTCTTTCTCTTATCCCCAAAACTTTACATTCAATCATCTCTCTACAAACTACAAAAATTCTTCTGGTGGATAGACAGCTCTTCAACATGTCCTCAGGTGCTTTCTTAGATAAGATGGAAATGAAAAATATAAGAGCATCTGTATACTGTGTGATAAGAATGAAAAAACTCTGACACAGTCATTTACAGAATTTCCAAGATATACATGAAGTAGTTTTTCTTTGTTGCTTTTAAAGAAATGGAGCTTTGCACATGAGTCAATTTTGGACTGTTAATTGGAGTTTGTCAGAATGAGATGTAAGTGCAGTGAGACTATCACAAGATTAAACAGCTGAGCAGAAAAAACATTTTCAAGGATATGGATAACTTGCATACAGTTTGATGTTTTGCATTACCTTTCAAATGTTTTGAACAGCATCTTCATGGTCACCATATGCATGAAACAACTGCTATCTACTGGAGAAATATTTCAGGTGACCCTAAGGCGGCAACAGTTATTTCTGTACTTACTACATCTTTAGTAACTACCTCACTCTGTTTCAGCCCCTCCTGTTTTGGAGGGAGAACAAAGAACTGTCTCCCAAGGGCCTTCCTGTTGGGAAAGAGACAGCTGGTCCTGAAGCTATTCAGGTCTACATGGCAAAGCCTAGAAAAAAGGGAGTTCCTTTGAACCGTTGCTTTACACTTGTAAATCAATTTGAATGTATGGAAGAGAATAATTTTGCCAATAAAAGGAGAAAGGTCCCAATTGAGGCCATGCTAGGGCCTGTTTGCTACTGATGGAAGTTGAAAAGCAGAGTGAAATGTCTCACCAATGCCTGCCAGTGGACTGTGCCAAACCCCTGCTGGGAATGAGCCTGCACACCCGAGCAGCACATCCTGCTCCCTACTTGCTAAAGAAGTTGAAACCATCAGGCTTCAAAATAATGACACTGATGTTGAGTGGACTGCAGCATGTTTTTCTTTTCCATCATCACCCACAAGGGGAGGACTAATGATGCTGTTGCTTCTGTTGGCAATATTAGACTTTGCACTGATCTTGGGACACATGCAGAAAGGGCTTCTGCGGACCTTCACCCCTCTCCCCTGCTCCTAGGGAAAAACTGCAAGGTAGTCCTCGAACCTCAGCATCTTCTTTTTTATTATAAGGCATGAAAATAGAGGAAATAAACAACACAGTACAAAATATTTTTGTGGTCCAAATGCATGCTTAAAAAACCCAAAAAACAAACAAGCTGAATTCTTTCTTGTTGAGGTTTTAGCCATGGAAAGCAAAAGACTGAAAAGAAGCACTGACAAATCACTCATTGCAAAACTAGAACTGCTCAGAAAATTTGTACATGTAGCTATTTTTAAACTACCAACAGAGTGATGACATCTTGGAACGAATGTCTAGTGAGTTAGAAAGCATAGGGTAAATTAATTTCAGATGGATGACAGACATACTTTTTAGAAAAGCTTAAGTGAGTTAGAAATCTAAATCTTCCTTTCAGACATGACTAAAGACACTTAGAGAGACAGTTTCTTTCAAAGTGTGACTTGATCACCTGAATCACAGATACGCTTTGAAAACTTAAATGTAAGACAGTTTTCTTTGTAAAGTAGAAATGTGAGAAGTATTAGATTGCTCTACATGAGGAGGTTTTTAAGGAGCTTTACTGAGTATTGTTGAGATGAGACTTCAAGCAAATAAAGTTCTTGGAAACCTCAAGACTTGGCTAAAATGTCTCAGGCTGCTTACTGACATTTCTGTTGTTCATTTTCCCAGATGAGCAGCAGTAGAGATAACAGGAACAAATGGAAATATGAGAGTCACTAACCAAAGTAGATTATGTTTAGACATCACAAGTAAGCAATAAGGAAATTTGCCCAGAAATGCAAGCAACATCTACACATGTATAGCAATTTATCTTATAATGGTCTAAAAAAGAAGGATATTCATAAAACAGATGTGTATCACTCTTGCTAAAACATTTGGGGGCATCTTGCAACAGTGAGGAGCATTTCCAGGGAAATTCTTCCAGTAGGAAATGCTGTGTGCCCTTTAGTTTCTCACATGTTCCTGTGCTCTGTGTTCTCTGATCTCTGCCATGGAGAACAAACTGATTTTAGTTCAGTTAATGTAGTTACTAAAGAATGACTTATTCTCCAAGCTCTAGAGATATCGATATATTTTCACATTTTACACTCTAAGAACATTTGTTCACAAATTGCAAACCCTGTTACCCCTCAGTTTACCAATACCTTTTGTCCTAGGTCTATAGATTTTGCGGCAACCTTGTGATACAAATTTGGGATAAGGATTGCTCTGATTCCAGCATCACAGGCAAACAGTCTGAACAATGTTAGAATTAGTTATCAGTAATGTACAAATCTTGATGTCCTTCACAAAAGCAAAATAAAATGAACCTTTCTTTATGAACTAACGTGCTTTCTCTTAGCATCAGGGTCCTGATCCAGCTGCTATCAAGACATGAAAAGGTATGATATTACAATATATTTAAGGAAAATATTATCAGAACTTTTACATGTAGCTTCTAAACTTGGGTCTCTAGTCAATATTGACAACCTTTTTCTCAGTATTTTGATAGAACTTGTACAGGTTATTTTCAGGAAGCCATGTCTGCCAGGAAAATTATAAGACTATTTTACATAAACAAACATGAATAATCTGGTCACACCAAACAAAGAATATAGAAAATAAGCTTCATTGATTTTAAGGAAGACATTTTAAATAAAACCAGCCACCCACAGATGTATTTAATCACCCTAGCAAAGAGGATTTCATTTTCTATGACAACCAAATATCTGTCACATCCAGTAATTTCCAAGATACTTTAAATGTTTTGTTTCAAAACGGATGTCCACAGTGACCTTTGAGTGAATATTTTATGTTCCATCCAGTAGAGGTGTGTGCTCCTGCTACTGCATTTGTAACAGGTTTTACCATCCAGATTTTTAAAGAAAAATTTGTAAGCAGTGCCTTTTACTTTTGTGTGCTCAGGTCCCATCAGCCTCACTGAGCTTAAGACACATTTAGGACAGAGCACATGTGCTCTGCTGGATATGACTGTTTTCTCAGTCAGAATGTATGTTAATAAAAGTATAATTTTTCATTTTTTAGAAAGATCTGTCTGGTTTTTTTTCTCCTCTGAACCTGTGTGATGCAGAATACCCTGGCTTTCTGTAGCATTTTGCGTAACAACGTCCGTCTCCTTAGTGGACTATGTGGATTGAATGACATTATTCTCTCATTCATACATATCCTATCTGGACCTGCTTGCTGGACCTGCTGGTTTCAATAAAGCAGAGTAGCTCCAAATTAATGTGATCTGCAGGTTAGCTCTGTCATTCACCCTGAGGGACACTTCCACAGGGCAGTTACCCCTGTGCCTGGGAGTGGTGATGTCTGAGAGCCCCAGGGTGGCTGTGGGAGTTATGTCTTCACCTATGGACAAAGCTGGGTTAGCACTAATTTAACATCACTCCTTTCCACATCTAGAACGTACATGCCATATCTTTATTTAAATGCGTGTGTAAATGTCTTTATCAGATTCTGTCAGAGAGGGATGATGAGTCCTGGAAATTTTAGATTAATAAATCAAATTTGATCTGATGAGCTAATTTGAATTTTGATGATGAATACTTTGATAGCATCAAATAACAATGGAAAAAGAGCAGAAGGAACTTCTGAACAGTAAAATCTTAGCAAATGCACACATGATACAGAAATGAAAGCTGATGCATGGCTTTCCTGCCCAGCAGGGCTTGTTACAGGCTTTAATAATTTTATTTTCCTAAAATGTCTATTTTCATGTGCAGTTGGTTAGATGAGGGAAAAAACTACATTTATCTAATTTTCAAGTGAGGTATTTGATTTTAGAAAGCCATAAGGTAAAAAAAAGTAAGAATTTATGTTGTCTAACCTTGGTGTAACAGGGTGATGATAAACAATTCCCTTTGGTTGCCCTAGGTGTCAAAACCTTCTTGAATTGTTAAAGGAGCTCAGATGCAGAACAGACTGAACTAAACTTGGCACCTGAGGAAAGTTAGCCTGCTTCAAAATCACTATGCTTTACTTATTTCTAAGCTGTATGAAACTTTTGCTCTTTGTATTAAAAATTGTTTTGTAGGTGTCTTACCCTAAGGGGAAGGAAGAGCCCAAGATTTGTAGATGTCCATGGTCAAAAACAAATGGCAACAGCCAGAGGATCTTCAAAAACCTGGAATTTTTTTATTAGTAAATTATGCACTTGACATGGAAATTGATATAAGTTAGTTCCTCATTTTGTAGTATAAACAAACTTGGATGGATTTTGCTCAAAGAGTAGATTGAAAGAGAAGAGGGAAAGAGAGAGGTATTAAAGAGAGGTAGAGACAAAGAAAGGAAGAATGAATGAAAGAGATCACCAGTCCTAGCTGCATGTTGATCCTGCTGTTGGGTGCTTGAGGCTCTGCCCAGGATTCCTGAGAGTGCCTTTTCATAGATAAGTTTCCACCTACTGGAGCTGTTTCATGCGTTCTATGCAAATTATAAATTATGTGCAGTTCATTCTTGTAGACCTTTAAGGAAAAGAGTCAGAGGGCTTCAAGATCTTTGGTAATATTGATCCCACACTACTGAGTCAGCCCTTGGTCAAAGTCCATGCCCACTTCTCAGCCTCATTCATGAGCTTTTGCTGTGCTGTGTTGTGCTTGTCTCCAGGAGCCAGAACAAGAACATTTGTCCCAGAAAAGTGTTGCTCTACATCTGTACGTCTCCTTTTCCAGCCACATCCTGTTCTTTCTCACAGTGTGTTCTTGCCAGCAATCTTAGACTCTGGCTATCTGGTTATCAGTATTAGACAGATACAGTATCGTGCCTTTTCTTCTGGGCTTTTACAATAGGAAACAGAAATTCTAAATAAAAATTTGCTATTTATTAACACTGAATCCTTGGTCTATTTACATTGCTTCTCTGCAGCATGAATTGCATTAAAAAAGATACACAATTATTCTTGTATCATAGCAAGAATTCATACCGAATCCAAATCAGGAATGACTGACATAAAATAAATATTTTGCTTACAAGTCAGCGTTCTTCTAAATTTGTAGATTTTGATTGGATTCAGTGCTTAGATCTCACTTGTGAAAAATGGAGAAGAGTCAATTTTGTTTCTTTTAAATTTTGCTGTGAATTGTTAATGTATTGTTTCTATGTTAAAATAACAATTGTTAGTGTATTGTTTCATTGTTAATGTTTCCACGTCCGAATCTAAAAAAAATGCTCTGTCAGAAGTGCACGCTACTATGACATTAAATGGACAAATTCTGCTCTTGGATATGTGTTTCTACTTTCATGTCTGAGATGAGAATTTGATCCACAATTTGCAATTGAGTGAAGGTAAAAAGTAAAACTTTTAGCCTGATATAAAGAGACATTAAGCATTTTCATCTTGGGCCAAATCAAGCATGCTCAATCCAAAATGTAATGCTGCACTTACAAGACCAGGAAGGCTAGATTTTGGTGATATTTAAGTTCTGTTTTTATGACATATCTTAGCACTTCAGTCTGCTGAAGACCCAGGTGTAACTCTCTTCTCTGTTGGGACAAGTTAAAACTGCTTCATGGATGTCAAGTCTTTATGGCTGGATTTGAAGGTACCCTACAGTCATTGTTCACAGTTTCTCTTGGGGATGGTTTTTCATATGTGTACAGTCATAGCATCTGTGAATTATTTGCTCATTCATGACTATGTTAAGTACTGGACTGCAAAGCTGCTGGGTCAGTTACAGAATTTTGTATTTTTATACTTTGCATTTTGTACTATATACATCCATTGTATAGCACTTCATAAAACACAGAAAATATTTTCTGGGAGAGGGTGGCATCCAGTGAATTGAATGAGGCATGACTTCCTCAGGAAAGAGTATATTGTCATGAGTATTGAGAGATCAATAATTATCAGGAAGAGGTTGAATTAAGATTTCAGCCTTAGTGGTGAAAAACATGGTCCTGTAACAGAAGTTGTATGGAATGCACACATTCATTCCATTCTCCCAACCTCTGATACACATCCCCATGTACAGATATCCGTAACTCAAATCTATGAAAAACATGTTATGACGACTGCAAGGCTAATTGCTTATTTCTATTCTCCTGCTGGTGTTTCTGTATTGAAACTTGGTTTCCCTCATATAAATCAAGCTTGAAATCTTGTCCTAGGTTACAATGTAAAAATATGTCAGAAGGTCTGTATTCTATCTTCATCTTCATGAACTGTTGAAACCAGGAGGGGCAGTGTTTTCCTTGCCTCCTCCCCCAGACTATCTCCTGTTAATGGGCCATCAATGCCTTGTCCCATGAGGCAATGGCTCTCCTCCGGGAGCCATTTCCTGTTTAATGGGCCATTAAGGACCCACCCCATGACTCATAGAATGACATCAGCCCATTGTGAGAAGCTCTGCCCAGGGGGAGGAACCAAGCATTCCCACCTGGATATAATCTGGGAGTTCAGACACAACAGGCATCTTCCTTCTACTGGATTCCCAGAGGAGCAGCCTTCTCTCCCACTGGATTTCCCAGAGGAAGGACCAGACCCTTCAACATCACCACTGGACCATTGGAGGAAAACTCTGCCCTTCTACAGGATCTCTGCTTCAGCAGAACCATCTATCACTCCAGGAGCACTACTGGAGCCACCATTCAAACTGGACTGCTACCAACACCCTGACTGACAGGGTGTCAGGTTGTATTCTAACTGTCAGGATTTTTTTGGTAAATACTACATCTTAGTCTAATTTTCCTATTAAGTTGTAGTTTGTTAGTTTTTGTTTAATTTTATTTTATTTATACATATTAAAGAACTGTTATTTCTATCCTCATATCTTTGCCTGAGAGCCCCTTTTAATTTTAGAAATTATAATAAATTGGAGGGACGTGGTTTACATTTTCTATTCCAAGAGAAGCTCCTGCCTTCCTTGGCAGGCGCCTGTCTTGCAAAACCAAGACAAATCTCCACTAATTTTGTATCACATGCTGAAAGTGAACAAGCAAACAGTCATAATGTTCAGTGTTCTAGGTCATTCCCTGGTTTTTGAAGGTTCTTCGGTATTTGGAATACTCTTTTTTTTCTCCAGTTTCCCCCTCTGTGTTCAAGAGAAAGTTCTTTGACAGGGAAGAAGAGGGACAGTGACAGGGAAGCAGAGGGACAATGGTTTGCTTAGGAAAAGTACAGATGTTTCTCAGTCAGAGCCAGTCTCAGAGCTGATCTTCCTTGGTATGACATTTAAAACAGGAAGCACAATTTAATCCTCACCTGAAACAGAGCTCACTGGTGAAGGTAACTTTGTCCAGGTGTATCTTAAAAGACTGGACTATGAGAGGGAAGAGGGAGTTTTCTTCTGTACAAGTTGTTCTCACTTCTACAGTAGTGTAAAATGATTTTGAGAAGAACACTCATGGAATAGCTGTGGTTGGTAGGGATTTTGGGCAGTCATTTCATCCTGTCCTGGGCTCACAACAGAACTATCTTCAGACTTGGGTCAGGTTGATTTGGCCTTAATTCATTCGAGGGTTTAATAGCTCCAAGGATGGAAGTTCAACAGCCTCTCTTTGGTTTTTTTCAGCAATCAGTTCCTTTTAAGATCTAAACTAGGCTGTATTTGAAATAAACTACTTCAGTGTGAATACAGGGCTTGTAATGTATGTCTGAAGTCCTATCTCACATTTTCTGTGAGATCCTCTGGGTCGTTTCTATTTGCTACATTTTAACAGGACTGATTTTTGGTTGGTTTTTTTTTGTTGTTGTTGTTTTCAAAGTACTTGTGATTTTCTTCAATTTTGTCTCTGAAGAACTGGCATAGCCATTTTCATGCTAACTACTATAAGCCACCTGAGGGAGTCATCTAAACAGAGAATTGCAGTGAGTCCGTCTCACATAGTTATTGGAAAATAATAGCATCTCTAGAAAGTGTTTTTGCCCACCCAGGCTCTTAAAAATTGGAAACGGAAACAGAAAGTTGTCTCAAAAAAAAAAGTTATTTTAATAAGTCTAAACAAAGCATTCCAACTTGAGGAACAGCTGTTTTTCTACTGACAAAGAACATTTGTTAGATTTGCCTGAATTCACATATTCAATAAACTGCATTTTTCAACAAGTTAGAGGTGTAAGGTTTCTGCCCTGCTCACATTAATTTTATATAATTAGAGATTAATTTTTTACTAGTCAGGGGAACTGAATTACCTGTCTGGATTTTACATTGTGAAGAAGCTTAACATGAACTTTAGCTCAAATTTAAGAAAAACAGGTAATTAGTTAGGCAGATTATATTTAAACAGGCAAACAGCTGGCATGCTAAACAAAAGGTACTCCATTCCCACTCACTGTGCTGCAGCTTGCCATGAGAAGCTGACCCTCAGTCTACGTGGCACTTTGGCCTCCAAGACACTGGTGTGAGTGAGACAGGGGAGGAGGTGATAGGGGTCACCCCAAAGTCTCCAAAAGATTGAAATATTCCTCTTTCTTCTTAGTGACCCATTCTGCTCCATCTCAGCTGCATGGGAAGCATAAAACTTTTTGCTACAATGGGAATTTATATGCAAATGAGTTTCATGCTGCATTGAGAAGCAGATTCAAATCCTTGAAGTGCCTGGGAGCCAGGCCTTAGGATCAGGTCCCTAGTAGCTTTTCATAAGTGAAATTCCTTAGTGCGGGGCTGATGCTGCTAAAGCTGTGATTCTCCACACCCAAGGAGGAACAGATTTTTTTTTCCCCTAGTTCTCTAGCTTCCATATAAAAAATGGTAGCCCAAGAGACTGCTTATTCACTTCATGTACAAACAGCAGCAGTGTTCCACTTCCTCTATTCAGTGCTTCAGTGATACAAAAAAAAAAAAAGCTTCAGTAAATGAATATTCAATTAAAAATATTTTTCATGATTGACTCTAAGTGAATTGCACATAAGATTGGTTATATGAAATGTGAAAACAACACAGCAACACTACTAGGTATTTTGGCTGAGAAGCCTATGTTTTAGGAACATTATTAAAGGAAAATGTGTGTTAGAAATTTGAAAAAGTCCTCCCACCTAACAGATTGAGTGACTGCAGAATTGTGGGTATATCTCTCAGCCTATGTAAAATGTCCTTTATCAAAATAATTTAAATAAATGTTCATTCACTTTTCACTTGTCTTTGTACACATAGATTTTTGACCTTCAGAGTGCTCATAGTTCATGTGGTGATTCAGCTTCAGTCAGCATAATTTATTAGAAAAGCTTAAAAATATAAAGATTAAAATTATATTACAACTATTTGGCTGATTCTGCTCACCGTGAACAAGTTTCAGGGGTTATAAAAACAAGGAGGTTATTGCATTACTCTGTTTCAGTGAAAAAACAAATTCAATGGTAGGAATTATATATCTGAGGAAAGACAAAACAGAAAACATCACCAGGCCACTCTATAATACTTTCACACAGCATGTCTTGAAAATTGACTATAATTCTAATGCAAAGCTCTCAGAAGATTGTAGTGGAATCAAAAATAGCATTGAGAAAGGTGATGAGGATGATCACAGACACCAGACAGACTTTGCATTAATGAGACTTCTCTGACTGAAAAGAGATAAAGGGATGGTATGGCAGATGAGTGTGAAATCACATGTGCAATGAAGAAGGTAAACAGGAAATGAAGTTGTGTGCAGCTTGAGGTGCCTTAGTGCTTCAGGATGTGTGACAGGTCAATATTTGCAGCTCTACAGTCCTTCACGCAAGTTGCCTGGAGCCACACAGGCAGTTTTCCCTTGCATTCCTTTGCTTTTATGCTGGTACAATTGATCTCATGGCCCCACACCGGCAGGCTTCAACAATATTGTTATGTGGGTTCTGTGGGAAGCAAAAGCCACTGGCATGAGAAACATCCCTGCTCAGCCCTCTTCATTCTTGTTTTGCTGATTTTAGTTTATGCTGGGGAAAACCAATTGAAATGAACAAAGCAGGTTACAGTCATTTAAATATTTGATAAACATTACACTGAAATGCATGAAGACTTAAAAGCTGATCAGTGGACATTTCCAATGCCTTGGTAGAGTTCTTCAACCAGTGCTAATAGCATGACAAACAGGAACAACAATAGGGAATCCCCACGGAAACTACGTAGTATTGGGGAAAAATGTAAATACTTGGGGAAGACCAATCAGCAGGACTAGAGATAAAGCAAGGGGAGACTCAAAAATGTGAAAGTTCAAAGTTATAAGGTGAGGAGGCAGATGTTGTAACTTGGGCCAGGTGCATTGCATCCATAGATTTAGGGAAGCTAGGAAAGACTTAAAAAGATAGAAGGATAGGAAGGAGTAGATACAGATGGATGTGTTCCAAACAACTGTGAGTGCCCACGCTGTTTTTGTGAGTTAGAGTAACCTTAAAGTCTTGTTGAATCTGGATCTGAAAGAGAGAGCAGATGCTGCTGTGTTGTAGCCGTGAGATGCCTCCTGTAACTAACATGTCCATCCATGGTTTGAGAAGTGACATTCTTAATTTGCATCTTTAGTGATACCTGCATGTAGAAAACACCATGGCAAATATTTTAATTCCAGATTCTTGGGTATCTTCAGGTTAAATATGAGTTTTATGACAGTTTACCATAACAGCACAGGAAGAGACCTGTTTTCCTGTGTTTTTGTGGGAACCAGACTATACTTGTGACATGTCTCCAGCCTGTCAAAACCAGCCAGATGAGCAAAACTGAGACACAGCCAGCAGGGAATGTTCACTCAGTTTATTATCCTCTTCAGATCATGTGAAATCTTAGCATGCAGCTAACACTTTATGGTGTAAGGAAGCAGAAGTAAGTTTAAAACTTGTTCTTCTCCTGATAAACTCACAAACTAGCAAAGGAATTTAAAAGTTAAAAATTTCATTTAAAAACTAGAGCAGCTGTTATTGCTAAAATGAGTTGGACATCTCTAATGAGAGGTGAATTGCCTCCCTGGTTTCTTAGAATACATTCAGCATTTAAGTAGTAGAGAGCTCGTACACCTCAGACACCCTGATCATTACTAGGCTTATCAGAAGAACCCCAGTTATATACCCATATTAACACAGCATTAGCAGGCTTTATGTGTTCAGCAGTTTCTCTGGAAAGACAGAGGGTGGGATTTGCAGATGGATGTGAGAGGCTTAAGAGCAAAAACTCAATTACTTTTGATGAGTTTCTCCCATTCCCTCTGTGGCTGACTGGATCATTACTGAGCAGAATGATCTGCAATTGTATACATAAATTTTTATTAATGCAGCAGGACCCAGACATCCCATTGAGACTGGGGCAGGCCAGTCTGGCATGTGCCTTCCTTACCTTTGGTCTGTCTCTGGCAGGGGCAGTGCTCAGCAGCAGTAGCATCTGCTGTGCCAGCAGGTTGGCAGGGTAAGGCCCATGCAAGAGCCAGGCAGGGGAAAATGCTGGAGATCTTACCCTGGCTGTGACTCTATGTAAAATCACAGTTTAAATTTCGAGATAATCACCATGAAACAGTTTCAAAAGAAACCTGAACTCTAATTGTTTTGAGAAAAGATTAGGAAAATGAGTTGGAAAACTAGGACATTTATTTAAATGGCAGCCTAGGGTCATTCAGATAGCAGGATATTGGAGGATGATTAATGAGATGTCCCCTCTGAACCTCAGAGGATCTCTCATTTTGTCTGCTTCACTGTATATTGGTGTTTCCAGACAGACTCTGGCTGTCTGGGCAGACTCTCCATGGACAATGTCTTAGATACTGGCTTTGGGTGTCATATACCGGGCAACATGCCCCGTTTTGAAGGTCCTGCTAGTCTCTTACAAAACTATTGAATCCATTAAAAGAAATGGGATGAGGCCTTCAACATGCTAAATTTTTCTGAAATCTATTTCATCATAAAGCTGTCTTGCATATTTAAGATGTATGCAAATGCTTATACATTAAGGGTATGCTTTAAAGTTTTTTTCCCCAGAACTCGTGAAAGGCAGATATAGTGATGGGGAGAGCAGGACTCTGAATGTGCAAAAACCAAACAAAGAGAAAATGGAATGAGAAGGCATTCTTCATGCCTTGGAGGCAACAGGAAAAAGGTTTTTGTGGTACTAATGAAAAAGGCTTTCTTTTATTTTCAGGATACAAGCACTATTGAAAGGCAAAGTGGAATAGGAGTCAAGGAGCCAAATGTAACAAAGTACTTTCCTGACATGTCTTACAGCAATGCTAAAGGGGAATATGTTAGGAACACATTGTTTAGTAGAAACAATGAACTGCAGCAGAAGGATGTGAGATGAGATTAACGGAAACAGAAGTAATTTCAAAGTCTGCATGGAGAACAAGCATAAATGGTCACTGAGTAGGTGATCTGGAAATTATTGCATTGAAAATCTGGGGCTTCTGCAATAACTAACTCAAACAAATTAATTTTATGTATATAGAAAAATCAAATAATGAATGACATGGGAAATGCACCAGACAATAACGGGAATAAGGGATTCTCAGAAAGTTTAAAAGAGGCATGCAGTTAGATTATTTTGCTGCTGTAGGATGTAGCTAGCTCAAAGGTCATTCTCCAATGTCAATTGCTATTTTATTTTCCTTGATTCAAAGGCAAAAACCCAATACTTATAAAAGCAGCCAATATGAAGACAAAGATGAGAAATCAAAGGCTGCTTTACCTTTGTAAAAATGGGTTTCAGTAAAAAATGTAGTGTCATTTTGATAAAGTAATGGAACACCTCAGAGATAAAACCTTTGAATGTATTATTTTGTGCCTGAAATGAGGCACAGCATATGCTTACCCACAAAGGCAACACTTTAAGTTAAGTCAAGACAAAAACTAGCAGAATTCCAGAGCACAGCTGCTCAGAGAGCACCAAGGAAACATATTTTAAGCTAATCTTCATTATTACATGCTGAGTACTTCTAAATTTTTCCCATTTCAGACAGCATAAGGGATGAAATGTCTCAAGTAAAAACAGCTTTCATGTTTGTTTACTTCTTTTGACTCACCTGCAAGGATAAGGTCATTTTGTCAGGAAATCGAGTTATGAGATTTCCTGTAGGTGTCAGGAGTTTGTATCATAAACAGTGACAATCATTCTGAGAGAACAGGAGATGCAATATATCTCATGGCCAAAACAAAACCTGTTGTCACTTTGGCTGAAGAACTTGTCCTGAAGCAACTTGTCCTGATGTTTAGTAAAGCATCCTCTGCTTTTGAGATCATGGCAGAATTAAAGTCTATGTCCATTTGTCACTTAGGCACCCTGAAGCTGTCGTCTACCACTGGCATCCTCCACCGCTCTCAGACCCTTCAGTAGCTCCTGCTTTTTCCTTTGGCCCACCCATCCACAAACCAGACCCATCTGAACCATTTGTCTTTCTGAGCTGAATGTCCCATGTACTATTTTAAAATACCTAATGACTCAATGATCCCTTTGCTGAGTTCCTTTGGCAGTGGTTGCTGCTTTGTGGCATCATTGTACCAGGGACAAATCCTTTGAAACCTGCTTGCAGTAGAAATCAGGTGGAGAGAGGAAAAAACTGGGTGTAGAGGCCTCATTTTGTTAGTAGTGACTATATTCAGAAGTGATTATAATTCAGAAAGGCTCTACTTATCCTCTGGTTTTATTATGTGACTTTTTTCCCTCATTGTTTCCCAAAACAAGTATATGAGACTTCTTCCAAGTGTCTGAGAAGGGGCATTTGATTCTCTGTGAAATTCCCACAGACAAAGATTTACAAACAGGCAGGCAGGTTGAAAGGGGTGAAAAACTTTAAAGGAAGGCATTTTATAAGTACATACATTGTTTATGTTCATAATTTTCTTATTTCTATTTCTCTTGGTGTATGAAAGCTGTTTCAGAAATACTGATGAAATGTTATAGATAGGTAAGTATTGTTAACTTTTATTAGAAATATTATTTCTATTATTTCTAAAATACTATTTTTGTTTATGTTAAAGGGAACCTTACCAAACTAAGGTTTTAAGACCTGTCTTTAACTGGTTTATGGCTTTAACTTTTGCACGTGCTTATAACTCCCTGAGAGTCAGTTTATGGTAAACCTAAAAAATTGTATTTTTCTGCCATGGAGATTTGACTTCCTTCAGGTTACTGAGCCAAGAGACCCTTGAGCAAAAAATTTCGGATAATGTAGCAAATAAATGTAACCACAATAATTACTTGGTATCATGGCTCAACATCTATCCAAATTAAATAAAAATACTTTATTACATCATACTAAAGAGAAAATTGATTTGACAAAGCTATATTAAA
Organism: Bombycilla garrulus; assembly: GCA_013400315.1. Classification (NCBI taxonomy): domain Eukaryota; kingdom Metazoa; phylum Chordata; class Aves; order Passeriformes; family Bombycillidae; genus Bombycilla; species Bombycilla garrulus. Next base: position 801,779 of record VXBU01006370.1, read on the forward strand.
CCAATATATCCCTGAATATGACAAGGAAGTGCAAAAATAAGGTTAATATTTTACAAGCTCCTGAAATAGTGATACTTTTACTTCTAAACCTCACTACTAAAATTTCCAACCGCCTTGTAATTTTGTGTTTGCATCATTTTGGCAGTATAATGGCAATTGAGACATAATCAGTAGCAAAACCTGGAATCAAAAAATAACAATTTCCTGTGGAATTCTATTTTTCTTCAGCTAACACAAATCCAATACTTATATGCCTTGATCAGAAAACAAACTTTTATTGATGGTAGGTGACAGTACACCAAGGTGATAGGTTTACAACCCTGCATGAGGCTTGATCAACTTCTGGGGTTAGAAATCTACAAAAATATGTTGAACTGTTGTCTTATCAAGTAAATGACAGTGTTTTCCCAGGTACATGATTTAAATATTATTTTTCTTGCAGTTTGAGGGCAGATGAAAATGTTAACTCACCTAGAGGAGTAGAAGGAGTAGTCACTTAGCAAAGTTGCCATCAGAGATCCTTTTGTTTACTAAATGTATTGTTCTGTGAGGTTGAAGAGTCCACAGTGTGTGCATGAAGAGAGATTGGATATATTGCTGTAAATTATGAAGTCAGCGAATTTATTCACATGATGAAAGACCATTCCAGTTAGAACAAATAAAAGCACTTGGCCTGGATTTCTTGATTATTTTAGCCTTAAATATCCTCTTTTTTTTGTTAATTGTGCTTACCTCACTTTTAATTCTGGTCACAGAATGTTGTCTTTTATTACGTAATCATAATTTTGGAATAAAATGAGGTAAAGAACAGTTTTGATCCTGAAATACTAGGGTTGGAATAACTACAACACAAGTTCAATGAATCTCTGAATCTCACTTTTCTACTTCATTCCATTATGTAGGACACATCTTATGCTGTCTCACTCTTTAAAATCTCCAGGTTTCTAACGTGATCTTGGCTCATTTGATAGCCAACGGAGAGGGGAAAGACATTTCTAAATGTCAATTGATTTCACCTACTTCCAGTATCTTGTTCAGTCTCTCCTATGGGTATGAAAACAGAGACCATGCAGTCAGCTGACTTAGCATAGTCCTCTAGATTTTAGATAACTCAAGTTACACAAAGCCTGCAATGAACTACTACTTCATGCCAGTACTTTCCATTCCTCTGGAATTTCCCAAGCGCACTACACAATTCACAAAATTAAGTTCAATAAACACTTTGTTAGAAAGGACTCAGGAAATAGCTTTCTATATGATTATTAGAGTCAAAAACATTTTAAGTTGGAGATGCTTGTTTAAACACCTTTAAGAAAAGAATAACATAGGCCCTCATAAGAAATAAGATTTACTAACTGGTTTTGCTTAAAACTAATTTATACTATTTCAAGTATTACATGACCTACTTTGCCCTTGTGTCAGCTGTATTCTGAGAATGTGGTAGGTTGCTTATTTGTAGAGCTGATATGGAACTTTTAAAACCTATTTGTTCTTATTTCAAAGCAAGTTAGGATCAGGTAGTATCTTAACAGCCCCCAAAATCCGTGCTTTAGCCCAAAAGGTAAGTTGGCTTGTAGAAAGAAATACAGTGATGGCTGAAGCCTATTACATACAATGAAGTGTTAAACAATACAGTATTACTACTAAATTGGTAAGGAGCCATTTAAGAAAAGTTAGGAATCAGGCTGTAGAAATGCAGTATTTTTAATTGCTTGAAAAAATGAAAGAATTTCTATTGGATTTCTTTCACTGAAAGAGCATTCATTATCAACATTTACATTTCAACAGGCTACTACATCCTCTTCCTTCCTCCTTTCCTTGTCAGACTTGAGATTAAACACATTAGCATACTCTGTCTCTGGAAAGGAAAGGCAGCAGCTGTATTTTGCAATAATTTCTTACTCTCGTTGAATTGCTTATACAAATTACTGCAACAGCTTTGTAAATCTCATGTTTTATCTGAGCCTTAGTGAGAGATAGGGGGAAATTCAACCAGAATTACAATTTTAGTAGCAGAGTTGCTTTCTAGATTAAAACAAGGTTCCGGGTATAAATACTTCTGGGTGCAAGGGTCCATCTAATTCCTACAGTAAGCACGTCAAGGCAAAGAGCTAGCACAATGATCTCTTTCAAAATTATGTTTCTTAGATATCTAAACTCTAGCAACTTTTCAGCAGAAGAGGCACTTTACTCACAAAGACACTTGGGAAAAACAAACCTGTCTTCATCCACCTATCACAACTGGTTGTTCTTCTGCTGCAGCAGCCTCCACTGTGGTTTAGGATTGTATGTAACCTTGGTCGTTCTGGAGAATGGCCAGGCTGTGAATGTGCTATGTGAGAGGCTGGATGAGATGCTGCTGAGACTGGTTAGGAAGGCTGAATACTACTTAATATCCACTAGTAAGAAACATGAGATTGATGATGGGGGTCATACAGACCACTCCATGGAGACAATTCACACTCTCACAGGAATCTTGAAGAAAGAGCTGAGGCTGTTGTCCAGGGCAGTAACACAGGAGCATTGCTCCATGTTTCTTAGGCTTAACTGTTCTGAAAAGAGCAATTTCTGCCAGCTGAGTTCACTGCAGGCCGTACTGTCATTGGAGTGTTTCCTTTGACAGAGAGAACCTGTTTCCCATGCATGTTAGGGCAATCTGGCAAACACAAAAAAATGCATTTCATCTTCTGGACATTTCTAGCCCTGAAATCAAACAATATCTCATACTGCACTGCACTATGAGAAGTTTTTCATAATTCTGTTGGCATATATAAAAAAAAAATTCCTCATGTTCTCTCTCTGCTGATATTGCTAGGGGGAAAGAATCTCAAGAAACTGTTCTTCAAAGTGTTGTTATACAGAGAAATACATAAAAAATCATCAAATATTTGGTATGGTGATTTCCTTGCCCAGATAGTTAGCTTTATTACATTATTAATGTGACCAGAAGCTATTCTCATGATATCCACACTTCAAAGACTTGGGGAGTTGCACATTATGTTAATAGTTTGAGCTTCTGGACTGAAGATCATTCTTGGTTGGTACTACTGAGAGGCTCTTCCAGAATAGGTTTTCTGGCTTAGCTCACCCAAATGGAATCCAGGTCTGCCCTCTGAAATTACTCAAATGAAAATGTGTTAACTGGGAGAATTCTGGAAGATGTGCACCTTTTCTGAACTAAAGCACAAATGGACATACACCAATAAGAAACCTATAGATCTGCTGTTCAGTGGAAACAGGGCTTATTTTGCCACCAGCTAAGTTAGAAGAAATCACCATGTCCTATTTTCTACAACCACTTTCTTGGATATTTCTTCTACATATAAACTTCTAAGTCAAAATCATTTTGGAATGTAACTCCTTCTAATTAGTCAAGTAATAGGTGCATAACTTCAGCAAATAAGCAGAATTTCATTTAATTAGTCCAAAAATGTATAAAAGCTTATTACATATAAGTGAAATGTATTACATATAGATATATATATAAAAGTTTATTACGTATAAGTGAAACATATTACATATGTTTCACTTCTGAAACAGTAAAGGTGTTTGCCAAGTAAGAATAAAACATATTTGAAAAACTGCAGTTTTGTGCTGTATCATGTACAACAAGAACTGAATATTATCCTGACCTCAATTCCATTAAGCTAAGCTCATTCTCTTACAATGCTGCTGATTTGAGCTGACTTATTTTGAGGGTGAATTTGGGTTGATGACTTTGACAAAATACTATGGTATATAGAGGAGTGTCAAAGACATTTGACTTTATTTTTAGAACTCAGGGTTAAAAATCTGCTTGTCAGTTTCTGGTAGAACAATACAGAGCTGTTGAGTATTACATCATGAAAGAGCTACTTGCCCTATGACTTACAGGGCTACAATGTAGAACAGAGATTTTGTGATATCAAACTCATAGCAGAATGAAGGTGTTAGGCCCCAGAAATGTGAAAGATAAAAATATATTTTTTTTTATATATATATTTCCACTTTCAATCCTATTTTCATTTCTGTGGGTAGTTGTTGTAGCTTCTTGAGCTTCTGATTCCAGAGTACAAAAACTCCACAATTTGCTTCAGACAGCTTAACTTCTGTTCAAAGACCCCAGTCTTCCCAAATAAGCCTCTCCTAACACCTGTGGATACATAAAATGTCCACAGGCGTGCACACAACACACATCCCTCCAAGATTTTTGGAAAAAATTTCCACCATTAAGTGTTGAGAGAAACAAAGGGTAAGAAAATATTGACAAAAAACTGTTGGCTTTGATAACTGTGAATATAGCAAATGCCTTTTGACATCTCCCATAAATCATAATTTTCTATGTATACTGGAATGCATGTTCTATAATATTAATAATCTATATTATTAAAGGTAGACTCTGCTGACAGGAGTTTATATTAATGTGTAGATGACAACAGCTTGTTTAAGGAAAATGGAGTCAAATTTCCTATTGGAAAATTTGACACTTTTTTGGATAGAAGAAAACTGGAGAGAAAAAATAGTACTAATGATAAGCAGGGTTTTCTTCCTAGTAGCCAAACTCCAAATTAATTCCTTTTTCTGTTGTTGTGCTTTTCTACTATTTCCAGCAAGTCTGCACAGTTGGCATTTGGATCCCTTCAGAAATGAGCTCCCGACAGCTGTGAGGAGATAGCAATACAGCTTAGGTCGTCATTTGTTCCCACAGTACATGTAGGTATCATCATAAAAGAGGATGGCAGTTTGTTTATGGAGAAGAAAACTTGTGTTTGGATTTGATAAGTGTATAATGAAGGTTGAAAGCTGTTTTAATCCATCTAACATTGTTGGAGATAATGTTCAATTAACACAAGAACAACTAACACTTTGTTTCTGGAGACAAACGTTGCAAAATGTGTACAAGGATGTTTCGATATGTATTGTCATTAATACTGGTAGTGTGCAGATTGAATTAAAGTCAGTCAAGTAACATTAAGTACAGTGATCTGTAATAGCACAGGAAGCAGTAATGTACAGAAAAAGAGCAGCTGTGCTCATCCTCAAGGGAACATTATAGATTTATGTCAATTATACCAGGTAAGAATCTCTCCCATGATGTATGGGTGTTACAGAGATATGAAAATGCTGCCCCTGGGCACAAAAGGCAGTATAGCTGTAAAAGCAATTTCCCCCTTACCTCTAGCTGCAAGAGGACTTTTTTTTAAAGACTTTCAATAAAGGAGAAAACCCAAAAATGCATTTTCTGTACTAATTTCAGATCAGACCAGATCGGTACTTCTGCTAAAAACCAGGCTACTACAATAATTCCTCTTTTTTCCACACCATGTTTTATCCTTTTCAGAATAACACTAGACCCACACATAGCTCCATACAAGTGGTCCAGGACTGATCTACCCATTGTTATCAGTCTTATACTGTGTCTTTAGTGCATGGCTATCAGTCCTTATGGGAAGGTTCTTGACAGATTCTGTTGGCTGACAATCAGATGTGTGGTTTTCCATCTGAGAAACATTTTAAAATGGATGCTCATTTGCACTGAAAATCTCTTGATGCTGCCGTGTCAAGGAAAATTTGCCTTTCATACTCAACCTACAGCACCAGGGCATTCAGCATGACCCTAAATATCATTTATGTGTTTACATTTTCCCTAGGAAGAAATATGAGACAGTTGTCAGCTTGAAATGACAGCTTTGCTTAATTCTGATTTTTAATTTCTGATTTTTACATGAAATCATATGAAGTTAGAGTGGTTATATTGTTGCATTGTTGTTGAGAAGGAAATAGAACGTAACTCACAAAAAATGCTTAAGAGATTTGTGCCACAAAACATCAGGTTCATCAGCTTCCTTATAAGCTGCAGAGACCATACGTGTTGATTTGAAGATTATTTTCCCTCCCATCTGGAAACTACAGATTTTCAGAGAAGTTTCAGAGAAGGGTCTGATTTCAGATATTATCAGAACTGATACTGACAACACAATTCTCAAAATTATAAAGATGATTAATACAATTGCATTCACTGCTTTTATTTTTTATTCCTGAGGTTAGTTTTCTCACTGAAGATCTATATTTTTTCAAATATCTCATAAGAAATATTTCCTGAGATATTTCCATGAGAAGATATCCTACCTGGTTTGATCTGATTTTTTTCATGTTTTTATAATGATATCTTTTGGACAATAAATAGTGAAACTTGAAAATATGGAATTTTATAAAATATAGCTAGTATTTCTAAAGGGAAAATATCTGAAACCCAGGAACCGGCATTAGTTTGCATTTTGCTGCATATTCCAGCTAAATCAAGATAATTATTCATCTTTACTCAATTAATTATATAGGTTTTTTCCCAGTGGATAAAACTATGTTTATTTTATGTGGAAATGTGATGAACAATAAAAATGGGCAGAAATATTTCATAAGTCCTTTGATATATGTTCACCTAAATTTCTTCCTGTGTGCTCTAAAAAAAAGAAAAGCTTTATGTAAACCACTCCAGGATAAACCATGGAGTTATTGTGGGGGACATGAGAAGGCAGATGATTGTGGAATCACCCTCCTAGGAGATTTGAATCAAGCCAACGAGGGAAGTGTTCTCCGTTATTTGGCATATTTTGCAACTGATGACCTTGCTCAATGTAAGCTTAAAACAGTGGCCCTTTCCATGTTTTGGTCCAGTTGCAAGGATTTAAAAAGCTGCTTCCCTGTAAGGCTCAGAAGACTCACAGTGCAAGCATTTAAATAAAATATTCAGGAAGAAAATAGTGACCTGAAATGAAATAGGAAAATGAGTGGATGGGTGTTATTTAAACATATAGTTTTAGTGCATCTCATGCATAGTTAACTTCCATTCTTCTTTAATGTATCATCCAAAGGACACAAGGAGTAGTGCTGCGATAATTCTGCAGCTACACATCTGCTGACAAGTTTTTAATACTAATTTCTGGTGTCTGTGGGTCTCCAAAAGTAACACTGATGAAATAAAGCTTCTTCTTTCTCTGCAGGCTCTGTTGCAATGTATTGCACTAGGTACATAGAGGCTTGCACGTTACAGAATGAAGTCCATTCCAACCTGTGCCTATATAAGCAATCAGTTGCAAAGCTCGGCAAGGGGCTACGAGTTCTTCAAGATCTTAGGGAGGAAGTCAAGCGCTTGATAGAGGAATCTGAAACAGTTTTAAACAAGAGCAAGATGTAGTTATCTGGGAGTTGGGATATGGAGAGGGGGTAGGTGATCTGGGGAATACTTGCCTGAGAGGTTTTTCAGGTATCCAGGTGGCGTGAAATGTCATATTAAGGAAAAAAAAAAAGGCTGAGCAAGTGCCTATTCTGCAGCCTGGCTGGGAAACCGAGCATGCCGTCCACTTTCAGGAAGGCTCAGGCCACCCTTCTCCCTTGGGAAAACCGTATTTAAACGTCATGCAAATAATATAGCCTTTCCTGGGGGTGTGCACTCCTCCCTAGAGTACTACTGCTGCAGCTGCCACTCTCAGCTTTGGATTGGGCTGCATTCAACATGCCCCTGGGCCACACTCACCAGTGTGGTGAGAGCTCATCCCTTTCCAGAAGGAGACAGACCTGGACTAGCTAAGGCATACCAGAAAAACTGCAGAAAGCTAAGCTAAAATTCTTGCAAATTAACAAAGAAAAGGAAATATGGTACTTTCACTTGCAGATCCTGGGTCAGGTGTCCAGCAAGTTTTAAGTGAGTTGGTCCTATTAACTTCTTCATTGATTTTTAGAAACTTAAGATCTGGTCCATTGACTTCTGCCTGGTTGCCATGGTATATAAATATCCTAAAGGGCTGGAATGTACAAAAGGAGTTACCTTAATTGCTTTTGCTCATACCCTCAAGTACAAATATTACCACCAGGGTTATATATAAATCTTATAAAATAGTAAACTATTCAACACACTTAGTATTCTCTGCAAGAAAAATTATTTTAATCTGCTATGACTATGCTGCTCTATAATTCACTATTTTGCAATCTTTAACTGGAAGAGAATGGAAAGGAAACTAACTTGTATCAAGTCCTGTTCTTTTCTTCTAAGCCTTATATATATACTGAGAGAGAAAACAGATTAGCTGTTCCATATTCTTTTTTCATTCATTGTCTTCCATTTTTCTTCTTTTAAAAACTTGTGTACATGAATGTGAAGGACAAATGCATTAAGCTGAGTGAGGCACAATTTCTAAAGATGTTTAACATGGAGAATTAGATTTTGTGCTGAACGATGTCCATGGCTTGTTGTCCTCGTTCCTCTCCAGAGACCCTTTTTACCATGAGGTCTCAATCCGTATAAGCCAGGACTTTGCTTTAGCACGTGCAAGGTCACTCTCCTGATACCAGAGCGTTTTCAGGGAGAGAAAGCAAAAGGTCTGCATAGAGGATTAGATCTAAATGCACAATTTTGCACAGAACTCTGACTGAAGAACGGATTTTGTAGTGAGAGATCTCTCTCCTTTTCATTTCTTTTTCTTAGTGTTTGTCTCAGGATTCTCAGAAGGCTGACATATTTGACAAGATATATCTTAGGTAGACTGTGGTACTGAGAGGACACATAGAAAGAAGGGGTGAGTGCAGCTGGCTGGCATAAGGAGTATTAAAAACCAACCATGTCATACCTTACTAGGATTTGTGAGATTTTGCATAAGCACTACAAAAACCAGCAATGGCTCAGGAGTTAGGGAAGTAACTTAAAAATTCGGGGTCCTGGATTCAAACATCTGTTCTGCAAGAAGTTGCTGCCATCATTGCAGGCCTAAATTACTAGTTGTAGACCTAAAACTTCTGAAAACTCAACGAGATTGCATTTCAAAAATGAAAAGAGAAATAGTAGTTTCAAGTCTCCTGCATAGGGATATTGTAAGGTTAACTATATCAAAGGCATGGTCCATAATTTCCAGTAATGGAAATGGCAATGGGATCTGTATAAGATTTGGTCCTTAGATTTGATCCTTATATCTGAGAAAATAGTAGCACTTCCAAGATCCATAAGCAAATATATAAATAGGTTAGTACCTTAATTAAGTAGGTAAATAATAATTCTGAGAATACCAGAATACCAAGAACTTTCTTAAGAGTGATAAAAGCTACAGTCTCTATCCTTCATAGGCCTCTCTGTTCTCCATATAATTTCCCTGCTGCATGACCTATTTTTTTTTTTTTATCTCTCACTCAGATCTTCTAGGAAGTGTCCATGAGAATCTTCTAGCCCATTTCCCACTATATTTCATTCTTTTGAGGTTCCTGATTTTGTAACCTGGAGAGGGAATCCTGCAGAAATTCTGCCGACAGCAACTGTTGTTGCCTGCACATCAACATGGGCCCTGATTTGTTCCTTTGCAGGCAATAGCTGATATCAAAATTGGTGCTTCCTGACACTGTGATGCTTCATAGGTGGCTCAGTGCATTTCCATTTTCCTCATTTATCCTCACCCTTCTCTTGTAACCTCTACCTAAATGTTTAAAACAACAACAGTTAAAGCATATGGGCATGTTGTAGAGGTGAAAGATATGGTGATATCTGATAGTTCACCATTTTTCAGAAATGCTGGCTTGCTTTGGTTTCCAAGAGCTCAGTATTTTAGTGAGATCTAGCTGGAAAATGAAGTTCCAGAGAGAGGATGTGTTGCAGTCACAGAGCCCTCTGCAAGGCCTCCTTGGAGATGAGAAATGCCTAGTCATGGACTAGGCTCTCCGGTTCCCGACCCAAGACCCCCTTTATATCTCTGTAATACTATTGGCTACATTCCGGATGTCCTAAGACTATAGGTAATTTCACCCTGACCCCAAACGATTGGTTAGTTCCCCAATCCTAACTAAGCCTATAAAAACCCCTACTTCTGCCCAGTGTGGTGGAAGAGCCGTCACTGGACACCCCTTCATGGAACCTGCATTAAACCATTCTGTGGGACCTCTACACGGCTTTCTCGTCTCTTCTTCCCTGAGCCAGCCATGGCAAATCCTAGCAAGTTAAGAGCTGAAATCACTAAGAGCTGAACCGCCTGATTGCCTCAGGCTGAGCTTTGCTAGGATAGCCTGATTGCCAGGGTCTCTGCAGGAGATCTCCAGGACAAAGCAATCCCTCTTGGGACCTCGCTGTCTGGGCCATCTGCAGCCTGAATTAAGGATGTGTTTGAAACAAATGTGGTGGGAACATTTATGCAAAGCGATCACATAAAAATATTGAAACTAACCACAAAAAGAAGGCGGAGCACTGCAGCACTCCAGCAAATGAGGTTGGTCTGGCACAACAGCTAGGCTTCTACAACAAAAATGAAAGCTTAAACCATGGCTGGCTCATGGTACATGTAAAAAAAATTATTCTAAACCTTTGTTTTCATGCATTCTGTTTTTATGAAACTTTCTGTTTTAAAAGTGAATTTGTCCGTGGTGGCTGTGTGCTAGAAGGGTTTGAAAATATTGTGGAGAAGCTTTCAAGAGCTTTTGGTCCATGCTATCTATGCAGGAATATACAGTCCAGAAAGCACAAAAAAATGGGGTAATATTTTTAAAGAGAATAACACAGAGTGAACTCAAGCTGGAAGGCCACTGATATACCTGAAAGAGACTGGACAGACAGGTTCTGGGAGGCAGAGTTACCATTCCCTTCACCCACCCTACTGCTTTTCCACAAGATGTCTTATGAGACTCATATCTTTCCCTCCTTGGAAAGCCAAACTGCTAATCCAGAGCCTCAGAGGTGAAAGAGACATTACCCTTTGCTGAGTTTCTACTAGAACTGGCCTGCATCATGAGCTATTCTTCAAACACAAACTCATACAGATACTTGAAGGATGTTACCTCCTGAACAATTTCTTAATGTCCTAAAGCAGAAGGAGGGATCCAGTAGCCCACATAACTTTTTCAGCAAAACAAAGACTAGAAGTCAGACCAAGCAATTTAGAGCTACAAGAGCCTCCTTTTCTCTTCCTAAAGGAATAGTGTGAATGGTAGGAATAGTGTGAAGAATTTGGGCCAATTTAGACTTTCTGTATGTACATATAACCTTTTATCTGGTATGCTTTAAATTTTGACCAAAATCTTCAGCTTTCACTTGACAGTGCTCCTGTGAAACATCAAATGTATTTGCTTAACTTGGAGGAGTTTGGTAGCATAGTATTCATCTGGTTTGTATTTAAAGGCTAGCTTAAAACTTCTGGAGGCACTTTTATCTCACCATGTATTCATATGTGAATAGAGAATTTTAATAATTCATTTTCAGCTTTTCCTGCAAAGGTATTACTGCAGTTCAGATTCTGTCTTCTAAATTACCTTCTCAGTCTTCACATCATGATACTCGGTTGATGATAATTCTCTTGATCCATGTGAAAGTAATAAGAAAGTTTTCAGATGTGGACACAGTTCTGGCCCAGAAGAGTCTGCATTTTGCTGATAATATTTTAACTTATGATAGTTCCTGGTATGGAGGTAAAGTGCCAGGCAAAAATGTACTTATTAAAATGCTAACTGAGTGTCTCCTCTGAAGTAACGATAACATCATCAAATTTCAGAACCATTGGGGCAGCTAAAGCTAGAGAATTGATTGACTCTCTTGCAAAGTGTCTCTAATTCAACTAATTAGATGTTGAATGGGTGTTAAAGTTCAGCCAGAGTGATTAATTTCTTTTTCAGCAACTGTACCTTTCTCAGTTAAAGTTTCTGGAAGTTAAAATACATCATAGTCACAGATAAAAACATGAAATAGCTTTGTGTTTGAATACCTATTTGTAAAGTAGTGCACCTGGCCCTTCACAATGAATACAAACCTTGGTCATGCTGTTCCATATAGAGGTCCCGTGAAATAGCCAAATTTACCCAAACAATTTCCCTAAGGTTTCCAAGACACTGGGTGAGAGCTATATGCCACAAACTGGAAATAGGTCCATTAAATTGTGTGGTCCTAAGGATCTGCTAGCAAGCTTACAGCCACAAAAATCTTGGCAGGTGTGCTCCAATGAATGCCCCCAATTCTGCCTCTCCTCAGATTCAAGGCAAGTAATATTTAAGTCATGGTCCATTAGGACACCCCACCAACCCCTCTTTTCTATGGCTGTAGCAGAGGACAGCACAATGGCAGCTGTCTCTAGCACTTCATTGTGGTTCGGGCCAGGCAGAATCCAGCCTTCAGTTGCAGTCCTACCAGAATTTCTCTGGAGGAAACCCTTTTTCAAGCAGGTCCCTCCCACATTTTCTTGTCCCTTTGCTGTACTGGCACTTTGCTAGCACAGATGTTAGAGGGCTATGGGGAAGAAAAACAAAAAAACAAACGAGTGCAGGGTGCTAAAATTCAGCTGGAAATTAACTATTTTTCCCTGGCAAGGTTGCTTCTCATCTAGGTCTGTTTCCCAGTTCAGGTAATTTGGTGTCTGCATGAGCTGCTGTGCTGGCACTGTGGAAGGGGAAGTGTGGGAGTCCCTGGGCTCCTGCAGCTGGCATGGGCAAGCCTGCCAGGGACTGCCACTGCTCCAGGCACCTAATGAGGCAGAACACTGTCAGCCCTCCTTTCCTAATGGTTACTGGGTTACACCTGATACTAGACATAAAATAAACTATGGAAATAGCTTGAACGGAAAGATAGAACAACTAAGACAATCAGCAGAGCTTAAACTGCAGAAATGTGGTTTAATCAGAGCTTCATATTGTATTTGCGAGCCATGGCTGCCAGTGGAGTGGAAAAAATTTAGTGTCCTTATTCCTGATGATAGCTAGCACTAAAGGACATGACAGTTTTCAATTGACTCTGGAAGAGCAGGCAAACTATGAACCTGCAACAACACAGTCTGAGAAACACAGCAGTGTCTGCAGAGGATGTGTGCATGTACAATTCATTATTAGGCAAAGTGTGAAATAAATGAAATCCTAGGAAGCCTTTAATTTCGCTGTCAGAAGGAGAACTGCAATCTTGCTGTTATGGGGAGAAACAGCAACAAAGTTTCCAAAAAAAAAAGACAGGAGTGCTTCTAAATTCTGAGGGACATAATCCCTTGGGCACAGCACTTGGAGCCCTGGAATTTAGCCAGTAGCATCTTCTGAGCAAAGGGATGGACACTGAAGAAAGGCAGACAGTGTCCTAACCACACAGGTATGACAGAGAATGCAGAACACTGCAGAGGAAGATCTGGGGGAGGGAGACCCACAGAGGTCAGTGCTGGAGCCTGCAGGGAGAAGCGAGGGGAGTGGTACATGTCAAGACACTGGAAACTCCCATGGGAAGAGACACACAGGTGAAGATGAAGGGCATTGCTTGACATGTGTGCACTCACAAGCAGCATGTGCACAGTAGGTGTGGAAGGAGAGCATTAAAGCTCTTAGAGGACTTCATCCCTAGAGAAGCAGCTCACCTGATGTTTATCTTGAAAAGAAAAGAAGCACTATTTATGTCCAAATAACTATGTTGGACAAAAAAATGCATTAGTCAAACAGCTGCTGGAAACAATGGAAGTCACACTATGAATAAACAGAGACACTTGAAGGTAGAAAGTTATTAGCTAAAAGTGACCGAGGGAAGGCTGTCACCCTTCAGTGGGTGTTTGAACTGTAAGTGTGTGAGTAAAGAGAATGGAAAAATTTGTAACAGGATCAAGCTAAAACTATATCAGTCCCTCTTCTACTCTAGACCATCTGACTAGAAAGCAGGGAACCACAGCAAATATGAAATCTTTAGGAAGAAGCAAGTTCATCTGGGTCCAGAATAGAGCTGAGAGTGCACAGAGACTCTAGTCATGCTAGTGGGATGTTAGCACAGACAATAGTGAAAGGGTATCATTTTCCACAAGCTGAGGATGTGACCTCTATTATCTCACAGACATCTGGTAAGGACTCGAAGAAAGTGGAGTGAAACAAATTATTGGTCATAATGTAGAAAAACAGAGAGAAATTATGTCATTCTTTTTTTTTTCTCAAAAGATAAGTTATCAGAATACCACAGAGGGAGTGGTTTAAGGCATTATTGTAATACCACACAGAGTGCTTTAGGGCACAAACTGTATTATTTTGTATAATTACTCTGATGAGCCACAACAGAGTATTTAACATTTCTCTTTTTGGCTGACCTGTCGTAGGAACTAATTCTCGGCCAATGATCCTCATAATGTCAGAAATCTTTTAATGCTAATTATATAAAATCCACAGCATTGTGCAGAGTCTCTTTTCTTTCTTCAACATCCAACCACATGTTCAGCTACACTTGATTGTTATTTTAAGCTCAGATTCTGCCTCTTACCTATTTGGATCACTGGCTTGCTTCATTGCTTTGTGAACCTCTTTATGATTATGTTTAAAAATAAAAAAGTGACAGGGTAAAATTTTTAGTGATGAATTATGTGGAAAAAATGATATTGATTTTGATGGTACTTCAGTAAACACAAGCAGGAAGATGTTTCCATACAAATATTTATATTGTTGATCATGTTACTCAGTTGATTCAGCAACATGGGAAAGTTTTATTAAAATATTTGCATTTTATAAGCATAAAAAGAGTCACTTGAGGCAAGCAGGGCTGAATCTGACTGTCTCCTGACAGAAGTGAGGCTGCTGCAGCTCTATGCCTGAGGTCCAACTAGTGGCAAGACTGACCCTGTAGGGAAAGCACTCTGGTGCAGGTGTGCAACACACACACACACAGATTGACACAGGCAGAAACACAGAGCACACACAGGAACACAGACAACACCAATGTCCTCCTCTTCCTTCCATCTTTGCCAGTTTTTGATGAAGTTTTGGGAATACATACACATATCTGCATTGTGTGTTCCTCCAACAGATACTTGCCAGAAGCTGAGATATATTTCCCCTTGACAGTAATATAATTTTGGTGTCTTATAAGAAGTATGAGATGGCAGAAACATCAATATTTGGGGTAGGATCTGACACTACATTAAAGAGGACTGGACAATGGCAGGAGTAAGCATATACATTATAATGAAGTGGAAGAAAAACTAGGGACATGCTAAAGGCTTCATTTTAAACATAAGAATTTTCCCTGGGCAAAAGATATGATTCATTTACTGTAGACTTAAAGCTGACCATTTTTTCTTCATGTACTTGATATCTTCATTACTGCTATTACAGAAAATTCTCAGTGTCAGCAGAAATAAGTAATTACATAGTGTTTTTAGAAAAGAATGTATTCTGTTGTGCTTTAAGCTTTCTGCCAGTCACCATCTATTTCCAATCAGGGCCTTCACCACACACCTATGCCCCACACCTATTCCAGTTTCCTGCCACAACAGATTGAGAAATCTGAAGTAAATAGTCAGACACACAGATGAAATTTAAAAGACCAGTGTGTGTGCTTGGGGGCACTGGTTCATTGCTATTGTTCAGATGTCAGGTCTCAGGCTCCCTGGAAAATAAAGTGGCCTTGGAAATATAATTTTTAAAATAATCTCTTTAGGGTTCTCTCAGTTACAAGTCACTAGAACTGAGATAGCCAAGATTTTCTAAGGCTGGATGAGTTCTGCTGCTTTATTTCCCCTTCTCTCCCTGCCTCCTGCATAGCTTAACTGAGTTTTTTAGCTTTATCTGCAGATAGGGAATTTGAGTAGAATACAAGCCATTATTCAAACAAGCCTGAGCATGGCTAGTGTGGAAATGTTAAAGCTGATAACACACAAGACAGTTCTGAGAAGCAGAATGAAAAGTAATTATGCAGTAAACAAGGTTTGGTTTTGTCTGAACCTGTGGGTTGGTATATTTTCAAGCTACCATTTTTCCTGACCGAAGTTCTCTGATCTTTGCTCTGCTGCTGGAAAGGAACATACCTACCCTTGGAGGGTTGTGCCTTTCTCCAAGTGGACGTCAAGCAAGGCTGGAACAGGAGGCTTAAGAGCCCTAATAAAGAGGTGCTGGTTCCTAGTACAGATCACATCTCTGACAGAGATGCCCTTCATCTCTGCCCAAAATAAACTGGACTATAATTCTTTTAAAACACACTTTTAAAATGTACAAACTGGAGGAAGAGGTTTCATCTTTTTTGAAGTGGGCCTCCTTTGCATTCCTCACTGGTGGCCCTACGGATGCAGACAGATGGTTTTCTCATCTGGAAGCACAAGGCATAGCTAACCTTGTCCTCTCAAGTCTATCAGTGAAATTTTCCTGATGAAAACTTAGGGTTTCCCTGAATAATTTATTTGCCTAAAATTTAGTTTCCATTTCATCCAGTTGTTTTTATAGTCACTGAGCAGATGATGTTTGTAAATGTTTTGATTTCCTTCTCTGGAAAGCCTTAATCTTGTTTTCCTTGCTGGCCTGGCACAAAGACAATGGTGGCATCGACCCAGGAATGATCATAAGGAAGAAAGTGTGTCTCCAAGAGGCCACATCATTTGGAACAAATGTAACCAAACATTTGGAAGCAAACTCCTGCCCTTGCAGCAACGAAAGCTAACCCTGCTCTCATGCCCCAGAACCGCTGTGCAACTATGGCTGCCACACTCAGCTCCTTCATCTCCCAGACAAATTATCAAAGGGATATTATTTTGCTCTTTTCAGATGAGAGTTGTAGACCTCTCAGTCCTGCATGGGGCTAGTGAAAAGAGTACCTTGTGTCTTTTGAGCAGTTGTGCAAAAGCATATCACAGTGTATTAGAACTGAATGCTTCTCTCACAGCCTATCCTGGTTTTGAGGGTATTTACTTGTTTTCTTTACACAAAACTCAAGTGAACCCCAAATATGAGTAGGTTTTATAGGTCCAGCATTCCATTTTGATTCAGTTTGAAAAGGCAAGGTATATCTGTTACTCATAACAGTGCAAAATCTGAGATGCATCACACCAAGAAACAGGAAAATAGACTTTAAAAGTATATATGTTAACTGTAGGCATAAAAGAATGGAGCCACTTTAGCCATAAAATGGAACTGTATATCTAAAAGTTTTATACAATTTTATTATTTCAGGACCAAGTTGTGAGAACAAGTTTTATAGCTATTAGGATCTATTGGGAAATTGGATAATGCATAAAAGAACAAGATAATGAATGCTGCTGCATACAGAAATGAGCAAAGCTGTAATACTCAGGTGGTAATGGAAAAGATTACATTTATATTATAGATGAAGGTGCTGTTCAGTCATGATATAAACTAGTTGTAATGTCATCAAAGAAAGAAAAAGACATTTCCATTAAAAAAACCACACACTGATGATTATTTATTTAGATGTAAAAGGAAAATTTTATTTCTGGTGCAACTTTATTGGAATTAATTCTTGATCATACCTAATCTCTAAAGTTTCTGGTGACACGACACAGGTATTTTGTCACCTATCCTATCATGATGGAGCAAGTGTTTGTAAATAAAATTTCTGTGATAGCTCTACACACAAATGCCTACTAAGTTTGTCTAGCTGGAGATTTTTTAATCAGTAGTGAATAAAATTATCTGGTTTGAAAAGACAGATAATGTTGGAGAAGAAAAGAAATGTCAGGTTTATATCTTATAAATGCAAACTATAAATAATACATAAAATTTGCACTGATGAAATTGTGAAATTTATAGTGTTCTTGAACTGTTGAAATACTTATGCCCATGTTAATAAGATATAAGCACTTCTTAGTGCTCTGTTATTTGAATTTTTGTGTTGAAATGGTTGCAAAACCACTAAAGATTTATCACTCTTTGTATAAGTATTTATATTTATTACAGAATTCTTTGCATTGCTGGTGATTGCATAGGTAAAAAAGAAGTATGCAAAAATATAGCAGGATGGCTAAGCAGATGTTAACAAAAATGTGCTGGAAGAATGGATAATTGTTTTTTGTATTTCAGGTGTTGGCATGAATTATTATTACTTTGTTTTTCTTTCGTTGTGTGCAACACTTTCTGTGTATTGACATAAGAAAATATTTCTCAGCAAGAATGATACTGGGAAATCCTCATTTTAAAGAAAGAAAAGCTGAAAACTGGTCTGCTAGATGGAGAAATGTCTTCAGGTATCAAAATCCAGCTGAGTCATGGAGTTATTAATCAGTAGAAAGTTTAGCAAATTTAAATACTTTTCAATTGGTTGCTTAGTACCCGCTTTCATGTGACAAGTTTGGCTTTTCGGCTCAAGATACTTTTACTCTTCAGAATGTGGAACAGGAGGGAGGGGATATTTATGAGGATGAGAAAAAATATGAAAGAGAAGAAAATCAGGTGATTAGCATAATCATATGGTAACATGACAAATTGCTTTCAGCTTGTTGAGGTGTTGTACCACAGTATTTTCTTCTTTTATTTTTCTTTTTTTTTGTAAACATTAAACAACACCAACTGTTTTCCTGGCTTTAATTTTCCTTCCACATTACTTCACATTAACCCTAGCAAAGTAGAAAAATGCTGTAATTGGGATATACATATACATATATATATATATATATAAAAATTACGTATACATATATAAAATATAAATAAATAAATAAATAAATAAATAAACAAATAAATAAATAAATAAATAATTAAATATGTGTGTGTGTATATATATATTTTTAAGTCCATAAATATCCAGCAAAAAAAGTATTGTAAAAAATCTCAGGAAGTTTAGGTGAATTTTGATGATGCATACAGCCTTATTTTAAGCTTAATTTTAGAAGAGAATAATGCAGATGTGAGTGGGACCAGACATGGATAACTGCATTGCTTTGATAGGGAAATCCAGTGAAACACATAGCCTGACTCCAAACTTGTGTAAAATTTAACAGAGCAATGCTGTAAGGAATGAATGCTAATAGGACAACAAACCAGGAGATGAAAAGAGAAAGCTTGAAGTAGCAACGTAAAACAAATTCCTTTATACGCTTTTTTTTCTACAGATTTATGTGGAACTCAGTAACTTACTTCCATGGCTTTGACCTTGGAATCTCCATGGATATTCAGAGCTTCTAATCATACATGATGGTGTTCACACAAGAGCATTAGAGCTGGTAAGCCAGGTTTTTTTGCATGGAGGCAATTTCACATTACAACAGGTATAGAAAGGGAGGAGAGGGCTTATAACAAAGTGGCTACATATCTAAATTTTCACACTGTTAGTGTCAAGAGCAGTATCCTAAGAGCTGATTATTACTGAAGGATTTCAGAGTGGAAACCATTAATATAGCATGGAAAATGGTCTTTGGGCTGTCAGACTGGGTGTCATGAGCATAAATACAGTATAATACAATAGGTATTGATTTTAAAATTTTCTCTCTGCAAATTTGTAAACCAGTAGTCCTCTAAGTACTTACCTTCATTTTTAGTTTTTTGTTGTCACCGCAGAGCACTGTGAAGTTTTTGATCATTCATTTAATCAAAGTGCTGTACATTTTTTTCCCTAACCAAATTATATTTGTGGAAAGGTCAGAGTATAGCTAATTGAACTTCAAAAGAATAATTGGATTAAAAGACTTAGTGACTTGAATGGTTTTGGAATTTATCCAAGCAGAACAAGAAATTTTTATTTTGCTTATGCTGAGGAACAGGGCCATGCCATGGCTAAGTCCTATACAATATCTCTGTTCAGATGTGCCATTCCTATACTTTTTGGTGAGAAAAAGAGGTTGAAGTTCAGTGCTGGGTCAAGAGAAAAATCAGTGGTAATGCAGAGGAAAAAGCCTCTTTCCTTCTAAATTCTGGGGTATCCAGGCAGGATTTTCACCTTAGGACACGATAATGTACAAATTCAAACCAGTATCCCTGATATTTTCCCTCCAATTTTTGTTCAAGTACTTTGTATCTAGCAGTGTATTGGATCTCAGATCGGTTAACTCTGAATAATTTTGCATTGTCTAAAGACCCTCATTTGTTGTTCAGTTTAAATAGCAGTCTAAAATTACAACAAAGTGTGTTCTAGGAAATGGTTTTCCCTTTTTATTTCTCTTTTGCTTTGCAAATAATATTAAAAGCAGCTGACAGAGAAGGATGTTCACATAAATCTGCCCATATTTTAATGTCACTTTTTTATTGAGTAACAGAACATAACAATTTTGAGCACCTGCCTGATTCTCATAATGTTTCCCTTTCATAAGTAATTTTGAAATGTGTCCATTGTTTCAAGAGAAACAATTAACTATCTCTTTCTTTAACTTGGAATGACCCTTGTTCAGAGAGGATGATAGTGCTATTTGTGACAATTTTTCACAGGGTATATAGGAGAAAATGAAGTAGGTTCCAGCAAAAACTCCCCAAAACAACGGCTAAAAGCCTGACACTCACGGCTTTCTTGGTGAAAATTGGCTTTTTCTCTGCAATTTGGGAACTCACTGTACTATTGATGCCTACATTAGACAGAGTATTGCATATGCTGCTCCTTTTTTCTCTCACCTCTCATGGCAGAGCTGTGTTTTAAAGTGGTGCCCAGGAAAAAGCAGCATTGCAGGCACTGCCAAAAGAGTCTTGCTTCAGGGCAGTGATACACAAGGTTCCTGTGCCAGGACAGTCCAAGAAGAGTAAAGGCTTACAGTACAGAGGGGTCAGAAGGGATAGATGCATTCACAAAGTTAGGGTAAAGGCCAGAAGTAGAAAAGAGCTTTGTGCCCCTTGTGTATCTGAAAACTCTTTGCAATATGGTGATATGGGACAGGCTGGGACTGGAGGAACGCCCTAAGTTAATTGGACAGCAGCAGTTATGCAAGAAGCACCGAGGAAGAAAAGTAAAAACTCCAAAGCAGACACTTAAACAACATAAAATTTCTTCAAGCAGTGTTTCGAGGCATGTTGAGTGCCACAATGGGGGAAATCAATCTAACAAACTGGCATCCTCAAAACCAGATTCTCCCACGGCTGCTTCTTGTCAGAGCAGCTGGCGCCTGTGTGCCAAAGGGAATGTTTTCTCATCAGAAGCTGCTTAAATGTAAAGAAACCAAGCTTTTTCTGAAGTTTAAAACTCATTAGTCAGTTATCAAGGATCTGGAATATTTGGAGACTCAATCAATGAAGTGAGATAGATAATTTTCCACTCTTCAGGAAAGATTCTAACCAGTAACTCTGGGTTACATCTCTTATAGGTAGCAGAGATGCAGTGAGAAGGATTCTTGCGCTACTGGCATTTACTGATTTACAGGACAGTGAGAACCATCCACCCTACTGCCAAAAGCTCACCACTGCCTGCCCTAGTCTGCTACGTCTCAGACCTACTGAACAGGACTCAGACCTTTGATTCCTACACCTTACTGCCTTGCTGCCATGCCAGGCTTTAGTATGTCAAAAGCATCATGGCACAGCCCCTTTCCAGTCCCAGGGGACTGCATACAAACACTATCCACCTTGCCAGCAGGCATCTTTCCCTCAGGTATGCAGGAGCTGGGTCATGGATAAAGATGGGCTATGCCAGTGCACTGAGCTGGAAACATATAGCAGTCAGCTGCTCAGCCATGAGTGAGCTGTGAGGACACCTGAACAAAGACTGTCACTTCACAGCAAATAGCATTTGACACCTGCCTTTTCTCTGACATAAATAATCTTTTCTCAATATTTTCAAAATAATCCATACTTCCAGTGAACAGGGATCATTGCAGTTCCTTCTGGCATGAGTCTACTCGTATTTTCCCATTTCCTATTGCCTGTTTCTGTGGGAGGTTTTAGCAAGTTGAGAAATCATTCTCATGTAATTCACATCTGTGGAAAGGCCACACTGTGGGATTACCATGTTGTGAACTACAAACTGCAGAGAGGACAGTTTTCTGGGACAATGGGCTTCAACCCAAGGTGGAACCTGGCAGTGGTTGTGTTGAAAGGCGTGTGCACACTCCTCATGCCTGCTGCTATTCCTGCACTAGCTCTTCATGCAAATGGGCTTCACCAATATTGTTTCATCTTGGCAGAAAAATGTCCCAGGCAGTGTTGGCATCGATGAAAAATATGGATTTGGGTGCTATTTTATGAGCAGAAGTGCTCCCCAAAGGGGAATGTAAGAAGAAATTCTTTACTGTGGCGGGGGTGAGACACTGACAGAGGTTGCACAGAGAACCTGGGGATGTCCCAGTCTGTAAGTGTTCAAGAACAGTTGGATGGGACCTTGAGTAATATGGTCCATGGAAGCCATCTCTCGATAATAAGGGGATTGGAAGTAGCTGACCTTTAAGTCTCTCCCAACCCAAACCATTCCATGATTCTGCGATAATTCTATCAAAGTTTTTTCCTCAGGTACTATAACTGGGGCAAGCTCAGAGTACCCGGTAGAATTTGACATAAACAATCTTGCCAGGGATGCTGTTGCAAGATAGTATAGAAAGGGCCACTGTGAACTTGGCCTTGTGCTGTTTTTCATTGTATCTCATGAACAAGGCAACTGAGGCCCAACAAAAATGTTCAAGCTGTTGCAGAAGCTACCCAAACTTTCTGAGTATATTTTAACAAGATCTGAAATTCACAAGCCAACTGCAGGCTATTCTGCTTCTGGCTCTAAATACAACATCTTCTGTTAGTTGATAATTGCTCCCTTAAAACAGTTTCAGTTTGTCCCAGCTGTTCTGGACTGTTGACAAAGCTCCTGCTATCAGGAAGTGTCTGTTTTGAAGGTCCAGTCTTTTCCTAGAAACAAAAGGAAGAAATAGAAACTGGAATTTCTACTTTTGGGTAAATTAAGCCCATAAGATATATTGAAAGGGAGGAATAATTTTTTCTCTATTCTTGGAAAGAAATATTTATAAGAACCATGTACTGCATAAGGTAATGGGTTGATTTTCTCAAATTTTTGATAATTGTATCAATACAGTTTTTAAACACATTTAATTTTAAAGCAAATAATGGAAAAGAATGGCAAGAAAGCAACCAGATAAATGAAAAAAAATAATAAAAAGAGAAACATCATATATTGTGGCAAACTTGAAGCAATATCAAGATAATTTTACTACGGTGTTACCTTGATCTCATCATGTCTCTGTTCCTGATTTCTCTAGTGACTGGCTTCACTTTTAATACCCTGCATAATGTCTTCCTTTACCTCTTACTCCTCTTGCTGGACTGATCTATTTCCAACAAAATTTGTGACACAAATCCTTCCAATAATTTTTTAATTTTTCCAGAAATGTGAGTACTTTTCCTGCACACGTGTAGATCTATCCTTCTATCTCACCGGACCTCCCACTGCCACCACACATCTCTACATGCTGGTATGCCACTGTGGCTTAATGGTGACAACTTTTGTGTCATTGCTTATCTTCCTTCCTTTGAAGAAGACTATTTTCCTATTTAATATAAAGATTCCTGAAGTTCATGTCCATAGGAATAAACTGTTGGAAGAGACTATTTACATGGGAGAGACTATTAACACAGAAGAGAAAAGGACATTGATTCTTCCAAGATGGGTAAGAGGAAAAATTACAGGTACAAGAGAGGGCTAGCCTGAAGAAGTGAAGGGGTCAAAAATGCCACAGCTTGAAAATGAGGAATGCAGACATCAAGCTTTCTGATATACTACCAAGTAATTAAACATAAGTATGGTCTATCCTTAAAGTAATTTTATCTCTTTAAGACATTTAAAAGTGAACATATCTAATTTACTAAGATTTGGTTCATCTTTACTACATCATCTTGAGGCTTCTTATGTAATCTTGAAGTTGATTCTTTAACCTTTAACACAGTTTCAATGCTTAACAATGTTTATTTGAGCTAAAGAGATGATACCATAGTACTCCTGTGTTTTAATAATGAGAACTATGAAAGTAGCCAGAATGGATCTTGACTGGATAAGGCATTCTTGTCTATCCATGGCCCAAAGAAGCTGTATGAGCTGGTCTGAGTTGGATCTAACTCAAAAGTCGGCTAACTGACTTCTCTGCATCTCTCATGAGTTAAATTACTCTGTGATGTCAGAAGAAATCTGGACAAGAAGCTCATAAAATAGCTTGGAGCACCCCAAATTTTGCCATTGATATTTTGGGTTTCATGCATAGTAATTCTGGCATTCTGCTGAAGTTTATAGCAATATTTTTAAAGTAACACCAGGCATGTAGACAGTAATGAAAACATGTCTATTCTGTCTGATTAGATATTTTTATTAGAAAATGGTTTGCATGGATTTAACCAAGAGGAAACTGGTGAATTTACAAGATCAGGCAGCAACTCACTTCAACAAGGTAAAATCTTCTTTAATAAGTAAATCTTCTGGGGAAGCAACAGAGAGACACTTGAAATTTATATGTACATAAATTTAATATGTTTCTAACATCTATATCTATCTATGCAAACACATATATTTACAGAGAGAGAAAAAAAGCAGATATATAGAGTGAAAATCAATCTAAAATCCAACATGTGCCAATAGTTACCCTACAATATGCTTCCAGTACTTGACTTTTAAATAATTCTGTCAAGCACTTGCTAACATCTAGTGATTGGGAATACATCAGAATCGAAGATACTCAAATGAAAGAGTGTACTGAATATTACAGCCCAGATAGAAGTGCTTATAATTTAGACTGGAAATTTCCTAGAAGACTATAAGTGATTTCCAAACACAATAAATAGGCCCAATTATTTATATGCCTTTTAAAAATCCCATCCCTGTTCTCTTTTGATTTATGAATTCTAAACATATTGATTTTCGGTTTATCAGTTTAGCAGAAGACATTGTATTTACAAGATGGATAAAATCACGTGTAAGCTTTCTAGACAATTTTAAACTGGTGTATCTCTCTTAATCTGTCTGTTTTCTGCTGAGGAGATAGTGTAATTAGTTTGTCCCTCTCAACTGCTTTCACAGTATCCCACAGGATATATGGGCTAATTTATTCCCTGTTGCTATGAAAAAAGTATTATCTTACAATATCTCCAGCTGAGATATTATGCCACAAATCCTTTTCAGAAGCTGAATTTCACAAGCATTCCCAGAGAGCTGCAGATAAAGAGAGCCATATTTGCAGGCATTAGCAAGAAGGAAATGAAATAGCAGATACACACTACAGTAGGAAGTCATGTAAAATTAGTCACCACTACATGTCCCCCTGGAATAAGGCTGATTGAATGCAGGTTCCCAGAAACTGTGGGCAAAAAAAGAATTAACAGGTATAATAGAGTACAGTCTTCATGCACAGAACACAAAATTCAACCTCTGCAGAGGTTGAATCATTAAAGAGCAACTTGTGTTTTAATTTGTCAATTTAAGAGGAGGGTAGATAGGGGACAGAAAAAATGCTGTCAATTTAAAGATTAAGAAGCACTGCAGAACAAAGGAAAATGTGAAATTTTATGAAATATGTGGTAGCTTTGTAGAAGAGTTCTTCTGGAAAAACCCGTGGAATCACAGAATTCTTCATACAAATACTGTTTCAGATAAGACTCAGAGTTTGAGCAGGAAGCCTAAGATAGATGCTTTGGAGGACAGAAAATTATATGCTGGAAGGCTGGATTTGGTATGGGTTTCAATGAAGAGGAGAATGAAAAAAAGGGTTGTCTAAAATCATAGAAAAGTTGTCATGATGATACAAATATTGGAACTAAGGTAACACTGAAAAAAATTACCTAATTAAAATGTGGAAGATAAAATACACTCCAGTGGTATTTCTGACCCCCTTTTTTACGCCTTGCACATGTTCTGGGAGGAAATTTTTTTCTTTGGGACTTTTCTCTGAAGGGATAGTAACATATACACTGTAGAAAAATAACCCCTTTTTTGCAAGCAGAATCCCTCTGAGAATGTTCACACAACTATCTTCAAAGCCCTTTGTGGTCTAGCATCCATCCACATGGAGATGAAATAGCATCTGGTGATGCTATTTGATGACAGCACAGCATGAAGAATAGAGCAGATACAAAGGAGAAACTGCAAGCAGAATGTGGAGGGGAGTGTTTGCAAGTGTCTCATAGTAGTGTGAAACAGGTTTCCAATGCATCTTCATTCAATTACTCCAAAGAACAAACAGATTTTTAAATTCAGGCTGTAAGGATAGTGTCATGGGTATACATTTAATAATACTGCACATAGTTTTTTTCCCTAATAATAACCATCCCTTGCTTATTCAGGAATGGTAGCAGGGTCCCTCCCTTTCAGTGGGGTTACTCTGCACTGGACTGAGGGCATGTGCACTGCAAAGTTCCACAGCTGACTATCTGAGAGAAACAACAGCACACAGCCTCCTCAAATCACCAAAATAAAGAGGCTAAAATCAAATTGGGTGAGCAGGGCACACATATGAGCACCATGGATTTATGACAATGTGCTCGCAGATAACTCTCAGCAGCAGCCACTGCATGTGCAGGAGCTGCTTACAGGCCCCTAAGGTCTGAAATTGTGCTGCTTCACACAGTCTGTGTGAAGGGATGCATTTGTTTGCGGCACAACAGCCGGGCCTTCAGCCCCTACCACCAATGCCCTGGCAGATAGCAGTGCAGGGAAGCTCCTCAGCTTCCAGCCTGCAGCCACAGGTCAAGCTTTTCCCTTGGGAAAGTATTTAAACAAAGTGTGCTCGGCAGATAATCCAGAAATGTGCCCAGTGTCCTGCTAAACAGCGGGACATTCCTGAGCTGTGGTCACTGTATGTGTGTATGTGTATTTATGTGTGTGCATATATTTAGATACACACACAAATATTTCACACACTGTTTTGTAGTTGATTCACTGTCTGATAGGGATTTGTGATAAGATATTTTTTTTTTGCTAAGTATAGCCTTCTCTTTCCTTCATGGGCTGTAAAAAAAGTCAGAGACTGAACTATATCCAGCATACTGTCCATCCCAGACATCAGGGCTGCATAATTTTGGGTGAGCACCTGCAGCACCTGGGAAAAAAAAAACAAAATATGACTTTGCTGGCTGTTTTTCACATTTTTAACTTTTTTATTATTTAATGTATTATGATGTTACTTCTATGCAAAGCTGCTCTGAGATTTGGAACATCAAGGCAATCCTAGGAGAGGTGGGATAGTGTGCAGGAGTTGAAGATATGGTAAAAGATTTGTTGATTTTATCATACAGCTTCTCAATTCAGTATGTGGGTATCACCACCAGTAACTCCTGTCTTGAATTTTAATGTCTCAGTTTCTGAATTTTAGTTGTCTCAATTTCTTGGACAAACAGGAATTACTGAAAGCAACAAGCAGGAGGGAAATTTTTTATAAAATCTGTGGTTCTCCATGGTGGTGAGATCTCATTTTCTTCCCCTGTTTGTATTTGGGAGGGTCTTGTCCTGAGGCAATGCAAATTATATGGAGGAGCTGGGCCTGCTGCTGTTGACATCCGGAGGGATCTCAGTAGAGCTGTTGTGCTCTGCCTGTTGATGTCAACAAGGTCCATGCAGTCTGGGTGATGAGGATGTAATCTTGTGTTTATCATAACCTGATAAAGGCAAGAAGATGAGTGGTGATAATTGAAGTGTTTAGTCAAGTTTCTGTGACTTTTGGTTGTCTCAAATGTGCTGAATGTAAAATATTGCACCAGTAAAAAAAAAAACTACTAAGAAATTATTTACTAAGTGACCAAACTGCTATGAAATAAGTTCTAAAGTGTATTTCAATTTAGCTTTCTCCTGGGTGAACTGACAGCAAGACAAGTCTTTCTAAAATAGTATTTGTTGTGTACTAAGATTTCTAGCCTGAGGGTTAAGCACTTTTTTTGTTTTTTTAATGCAGAGCTACTGAAAAATGACTAAACTGAGAAGGAATTTAAAGGAAGTTCCTCTCTTTTTGATCTGCCTCAATATGACTAAGAATAATGTGACAAGCTTTATTGCGTTTCCTGCATTACTACCAAGACCCAAATCTGGACTGTACTCCCTGCTGAACTCCTCTGTTGCTCTGGGAGGGCCAGAGTTATTCCTTTCTTGTTGTGCACCCCATTGAGGGCTTTCTTGGAGAAATAGCCTGAGTGACTACACACACACAGAAGTTGAGCAGAGCACAGGGATTAGTAATTAATAGGTTTAGGGATGGGCTGGGAGCTCTTGGGGAGCGTGGCTATACCTCTGAGAGGTCTGTGGAAGAACTTTGAATCTACACCAAGGAATTCAAGAGATTTTTATGCTCCCAAAGCATAACCATTTTGGAAATGATACCTGACATGCAGAAGGTCCATAGTTCTGCTCAGGTAGAATTAAACCAATTCTGACATACAGTACTTCTAACGAAAAGGGGGGGTGTGTGTGTGTGTGTGTGTTTGGGGGTGTGAATGAAGGGGCTCAGAACCATCAGTGAGGTTTTGACAGAATCAAAGGAGATGTTGATTTCCTCCAGGAAAAATCTTTAATATGCTCTCTACTTTGAAGATAAAATTTACAGAAATGTTTTCCAAAGATGGTGTTGTCTCACTGGTGGGTCAATATTTTGACCTTTGACTAAGATAGATACTGGCAGTATAAAAACCACATTTAAACATTTAGTCTATGTTAGTCTATGTAAGTGCAGAGCCAGTCCTAGCTCACTTATACACAGATATGCTTCTTATGCACAGAGATGACAGTTTGAGAGTGTCATCATCAAGAACAGATTTTGTGCCTAAGTTTATATTGTAAGAAAACCTAAGTCTAAGAATACTTGAACACTAATCCAGCTGAAAGTCCTCCTTTTATGTGGAAGTTCTCAAGTGAAAAGGATGCAAAGACTATAATAGGGGACAAATAAAAGGATAAGAAAAACATTTTAATACTGGAATGAACTGCTATCAGGACCTACAGACATAACAACACACAATTCATAAAAGTGAAAAAATTCAGGTTGGGAGTATTGAAGCTTTGCAGAAGAGCCAAAAATTCACAGACCAAATTCAGCCAGCAGCCAATTTCAAATATTTTCAAGCTGAGAAAGTCTTTCAGAAAGCTGTGCTCATTTTGTTTGTTAACAGAGATAATCAAACAAAATTTCAGGCCTTGTTGTTGTGCCAGGCTGCAGTTCACAGGCATAAAGAATTAAACCATTCTTGCTAGAGAAAAAAAAAAAGTAAATTAATGAGCTCTTAATAAATAGTTTAACAGACAATGTCAAAATATTGTGGGCTTACAGTAAATGACATGGCAGTGACTTATGCTGGATTCCTCTCTGAAACCAAGTTCTAAGGATTCCCAAAGGATGCCCACAGATTAGTACATAGTGGAAAGCCAGAGAGTGAGGCAGGGGCTCAGCTGTACTCCATCCCCTTTTCAAATATTAATGAAGTCCTTCTGCCAGGTATATACACAATGCGTGGGGGTGGCTGTGCAGGTGCCTGTGCCTGTCTTCGCCTGGAGGTGTCTCCGTGGCGCAGAGCCGAAGAAGCTACTACAGGGCTGCCTCCCAGCTAGACGTGTCCCAGGCTCACAGTGACCTCGGTGCCAGTAGTGTCTGGCCCCTGCCGTGCTCCCAGGCACTGAATGAGGCTGAGAATCTGTGTTCACTCGATGGGTTTGGGCAGAGGGAAGGGGGTGGAGGAAGCAGATAAATGGGACTGCAAATATAACTACTCTTCCCGCAGATCTGGTGAGGTTTTCCTTTGCTGTCACCTGTACATTTTAAGGGCTCTCTGTTTCTCCTGTGATAATTAGCAGAAACCCTCAGATCAGATCTAACACTCTTCACACTGCTGCTCCCATGGGCAATGCTGCAGAGGCAGTCAGTTCTGTTTAACATCTTTATAAACAATATGGACATTCACAGAGAGCTCAGGCTGTTCATTACTGTTCAGAGTTTAGTCCCTTGACCAATTCATAATCAATTTGCTACCCTTGTGGTGAATGCAATACTTTCCTGCTCACTGTTGATAGAAAAGATAGGAATTTAAGAGAGGAAAGATGGTGATGCTTAATTCAAAACAGGAAAACAGAGCAGATATTATAAACAACAATTAAACTGCCACCATCACCTTAGCAGCTGCATGTATTTGGACTAGAGTACCTTACAGTATGTAACAAGGATCTATTTCAAGTGCATTATTGAGGGCACAGCAGGCACCCCTCTAGGTAGATCTTGCATTGAAAATGTGCTATCAACACCCAATAACAAATTTTCTATTAAAGTAAACAACACATATTGTCTATGTGTGGAATTCTCAGTTTTATTTTGTCTTGGGCATTTGTGTCCAATAAATCTTCCACAGAAAATTTAATGAGATTCTGTATTATTTGCCAAAATTTATCTAAACTGTGCAGGTATTTGTCTCCTCCATGTTTCATTTCTATTGAGAAAAGCAATGAAATTAGACTATTATGCTTTCTTTTTAAAAATAAGTTATTTTTTTGCTGACTTTTACCCAGCCAAATTACATCCTCTTTATTGAGTCTGCAGATGTTGCAACTTAACTATGGTCATGGCTGATGTCATTTGCAGTCAGACTTTGATTCATCGAGATGCTCACAGGTTTCTTCCTCTTCATGCTTTCACTCATTCATTTCATTATTGATTGTAATGGAATTAACCAGATGGCAACTGCCAAGTTCATATTTGTTACTTACTCCAGATTACAAAACTCAAAATGCCCTCACACTGTCATATTTCTTGAGATACTAATTTCTGCAGTAAAGCTTGTTCTAAAGGCAGGATTATCATGTATTATTAAAATGTTTGCTGAATAGTAACAAAGCAATCCTTTGGAAATGGTGAAAAGGCTGAGGCTTTCACTGAATTCCATAAAGAAGCTTCGCTGTGCTGTTGAGCATGAGTCAGGTATTTCATTGTAGAGGAGGAAGATGTGCTGAGCAAACCAGTGTGAGAGGCATGTGTGACCCCACACGAGTCAATAGATACTCTGTTTTTGGGAAATAACTCTGGGGTAGAAAAGCAGTTCTTTGACATTTCAAAACACAGGAATGTATTTATCAGTATTAAATGGCACTAGAGTTTCACTCCTAATCATGGTGGACCTGGGAAAACAACAAAAGATTGACATACTAATTTTTTTTCATGCTTCTCCATTATCTTGTTGAAAGTAGTAGTTTTTTTGCAATACCCTATAATGATCAAAAAGCAAAGGCATTACTATAATTTTCATATTTTTATTCACATTTTGGAAAACATGTTGAAGTGTTTCTCTGTATTTGTTTTTCATGAAGTATAGCATTTCATTCTTTCCTACTTTTCTTCTTTTTTTGGGGTGAAGGTAAAATGGGAAAAAAGAAAAAGATAATAAAATGAATAAAAAATGTTGACATAGTTTTAATAGATTGTATTAAACCATAAAAATATTAAAATAGACAACAAAAGTTTTCCAATCAAAAATAATGATCACAAATTTACCATTTTCAGCCAGAGAGTTGTATCTGTCTATAAGACTCGTATCAGAAAAAAAAAATCAGAATTTTAAATGTTTCATTTTCTGTCAGGCTGAAGAAA
>VXBU01006370.1:833065-892880 GCA_013400315.1 Bombycilla garrulus
AACAAACAAACCCAAACAAACAAAAGAAAAAAAAACAAAAACAAACAAACAAACAAACAAACAAACAAAAAAAAAACCCACAAAAAACCCAAACCACCGCAGAAAAAGCCTAATGTAAACAAAAATTTTATACTTGTCAAGTTTTCTGCCTATGACATACAGGGTCATAAGGATACTAGAAGGGCTACATAGAAGGGCTACATGGTGAGATGCAGACATTTCCATTTTTCTAAATGATAATATATTTTATTCTTTCAAAACTAAATTTTTTCCTTGGGAAACTTACTTGTTTTTAAGAGTATTATTTCATTGGAAAATCTTTCTCATGGAAAGTTCTCAAATCACACTGATTGCTTGCTTTGTGCCAATAAGTTTGATTTAAAGCATTATTATTACAAAGTTTCCTGCTATGCCTATTAGTTGTAACAGCTTGATGTAGCATTTGACAATTGTTTAATTTTTATTCTTCTCAGCATGAACTCAAGGAAGAAGTTGAAAAAGCCAAGGGAAATTAAAAAAAAAAATCTCTTTGAGAGTCACAGATTGATTTTGCCTTCTGACATTACAGAAATTAGCCTATTCGTAAGTAGTGAAAAAGATCTTATGCCTTTTAAGCTCACCGAAGCTGTATCATGGCACTCTCTTTCTCATGACAATCTTCATTTTTGCTTTAAAGAACAGCATATCAATGGGCTTTTAAACAGTCTTTACATCCAGACGTTTTCTATGCCCAGGAGATCAGGATCCATCCCAGTGTCCTCAGCACAGGCTCAAGGTGCCAAGGTGGAGGTCTGGGAGCTTCACCTGCAACAGCATTGGCTACAGGAACATCGGCAGCATTTATCTGACTGAGGTAAAATTAGCAAAAAAATGAGAGGGCATTTCCATGCCAAAGGCTTTTCTGATAGACACTTCTCAGTTTCTTCCTGGGGCAAATGTGTGTGCAGTTCTTCTCTCCAAGGTGAGGGGCTGTTGATAGCTCTTTGCAAACCGAAAAGTGCCTTCCATGCTGCCAACCTGCAGGGAACAGCAGCTGCAGGGCCATGAACCAGTGGACATCCATACAGAAATTTGTGTCCCAAACACTGCAGAGATGCCATAAACAAAATTTTATGTAGTCAGGATTTGCAAATATAAAGAAGATTTGGATAAAAATAAATATTTAGCAGGGATTTAGCTAACTGGATAATCTCCTAGAAGCTAAAGCTACACCGTAATAAAAACTGAATGG
Organism: Bombycilla garrulus; assembly: GCA_013400315.1. Taxonomy (NCBI): domain Eukaryota; kingdom Metazoa; phylum Chordata; class Aves; order Passeriformes; family Bombycillidae; genus Bombycilla; species Bombycilla garrulus. Next base: position 834,297 of record VXBU01006370.1, read on the forward strand.
CACAGATATATGGGCAATAGCTTTACATGCAGAAGTTAGAACATAATTTTTTTTTTTCAGTCATTGATATGCAAATATTCTGAACTGGATTTTCACAGGGCATCCTAAATCTGAAACAAATGTAAAAATTCATGTAAAGATTAATGAAGGTTAGAGTGAAACAAACAGGAAGTAAAAACTCTCTTGTCACAGCTTACAAAGTCACCCTCTATTTCCTTTATCTATTAGGGAGTATATGGAACTTAAAAATTCCAAAATATATATATAGCAACATGCTATAGGGTGGACAGAGCAAACCAGAATAGACTTTCTGAAACTATGTTTACAAAAATTTATTTGCTGAAACATAACTTGATATTTATTTATCTGAAATAATGTGTAATCTAAACCCAAAATCTTTCACAAACAAATCTTGCCATTTGTACAGTAAGTAATAATTTGTGCTTAAAATAAACAGGCAACATTATTTAGCAATTTTCTGTTATTATTTGAAAGTATGCATGTTTTCTATGCTTCCAGAATAACGTTAAAAATACCATAGCAGGCCTTTTGGGATGGTAATGTAATTTATTAAAGCACCTTATTGAGAGCATCCTTTGTATGTGAATTCATCCACCAAAATTTTCATTAGGGCATTTAATACCCATTCTATTCATTTCCATACATAGAAATGTTTTCTCACAGTTCCATCATTATGGAAAGGCTGTATCAGTCAAACAGCAACTTAACAAAATTAATTTTTCAATTACTCATTTTTGAGAAATACAGTTGAAAGGCTCATGACAGAAAAAAATATAATTGTCTCAATTGGTAGTTTTTTACAGCCTAGCCATACTCTGAAATGCAGATTCAAAGAGATTTCTTCCTTTCGTAAATGTCTTACAGGACTGAAGCCCAGCCCAGTTCAAATTGCAGCATCAATCACTTCATATTTCTGTCATTAAATTGTCATTTATAGGGAATTGTGTCATTGTTTCTTGAAGGTTATATTCTACCGCATATCTCAAAGTTAAAAAATACACTGTTGACCATAGGCAGCCACAATTTAAGAGTGTTCAAACACTAATTTGCTTAAATGTGTTAATACAACAGCTTTAAATGTCTAAAAATAGAATATTCTCTATTTAACTGTAATGGGAATCAGTCTGGAAACTAAGATCTGCAGATACATTTCCTGTTTCTAGGTCCTTCTGACCATGTAAGATTCAACTGACTTTGAACCAGTTAATGTTTTCTGTCTCAAGATTCAGTGCTTTAGGCAATTAAACTTGATTATTCTCTTCTCTACTCTTAAAGAAGTAAACTCAGTCTAGCATAACAGCAACATTCTTACCTGCCAGATATTATGTTTTGCAAAGAATAATTCATCCTGAGACTTGGAAGATTCATAAGTGCCCAAAATGGCAAACTGTAATGCAGAACATTTCTTAATAAGTACACTCATGACACAATATGATTTAAAAGATCTGCAAGAAATATATAAAAAGTTGTTGCAGCCATTTACTTTCTCTTATGTTGCTTCCTACTGGCCATGGGCCTTTCTGCTGGAGGCAGAGGTGGCAAAGGGAGTGATTACCAGGGTCTACTTGGGATCTAGATTCATATTTAAGCTTTTTAAACTCTCCTTCCCCTGTTGTGTAGTCCTAAATGACTTACCTGCTTGATTCTCCACCCAGTAAGCCTCAGAAACCTGCAACCATTACACAACCACACAATCTAGTCATGCCAGAATGAAGGTACTGAGCAGATGCTCCAAAGTTCCAGGGAAGTAAACTAAACAATTTCTACAGCTATCTCATTGCTAGGTACACATCTGGTAAATATTTTCCCGTCATTGAATGGGCCTCACACAAGGCAGAAAGAATGGGCTGGTTTCCATGTTGAAGCTGTTTATTTCAGTAGATAAAAGAGTTACATTAAATAATTCCAACAGCAGAGGCTGTTGACATGCAATACAATTGTTGACAGATCCCTGCTGCAAAGTCCTAGGAAAGTTTTCTCCTTGAATTTTAAAATGTTATACTGCATGGGGACAGATCTATGTGTGCATGGGCATTCCAAATTAGTTTTAAGCACATCCAAATTTGTAGAGAATGTAATAACTCCTATAAGACAATTGATACAACTGGAAATAAAAACCTCAATTTCCTTCCACACACTGATAGTCACCCATGGAAGAGCTTATGTGTTTGATATATTATGCATTTTTCACATAACATGTTCTTATAATAAAAGTATTGAGTCTTTTAACATTAAAACCTTCCTTGTTTTAGACAGCCACAATACCTTTCATAGTAACCTATATTAAACTTAGTCAAAAACATCCCATTCTTCAGAAAAGATGCAAAGGGACTGTTCCTTTCACAAGTTTTGTTTTATCATGGAGTGGAGCCACAACTGGTAAGAGACAGAGGCTACTTTATTTAGGGACTGAGTTTTGTCTTTCTTTACTTATCTATCCATAATAAATTTGAAATCTTTACCTGAGACCTGGAGTAACTACTTCAAATCAAGTCCCTGTGACAGTCAAATGTCTGACACCATACATTGCACTGTCCTGGGATTTTGCAGTGCTTCTGAGTATAATTCTTTGACAAGGAACAGAAAAGCCCTCAGGGTATTGCCACCTGGGACACTACTTCTCCGTGCTCACAGAAGTTGTTGGCTCTAGGGTTCTGGTAAGGATTAAAGTGCAGTGTGTATACTCCTTGATCTATTTAAAGGTGAGAGGCTGTAGATTAGATATCATTACCTTTATTTAAGCTGGAAAATACCTCTCAGTGAAAAAATATGCTATAGTATGTTGTTAAACTGAAACTAGTGTAACTACTTCATGGGCAGTAAAAGTGCACAGCTCTGCTATTTTAGAAGAGTTTCAAAATCATAGATAATAGCAAATTAGATATCCTAATACTTGGAAAACTTCAAAGATGTGTAACATATTCTGGTTCTGTGTATTATTTTAGTCTTCTGCTCATCTGTCTTTATGTGAAGCTGAGGTCACATAATGTGAGAATGTGAAAGGCTGGTCATTATAGCAGAGGGTGCTGCTGCAATCCTGCTGCATCCATGCTAATAATTGGGACTGGGGCCTCTGCTGCCCTGTGTCAAAGCCATTACAGCACTGATGATAGCTACAATGGCTTGTGCTTCTTGAACACCTGCTTAGGGAAATTTTGTGCTGTTACCATGATTTTCTGGAAGTTGCACTGTTTTGTCTTCAAGATACATTTGTGATACAGAGATGAACGTAAACTTTTTAGGCCAATGGCTAGCTTTAGGGCACATATTTGAGCATAATATACAGTGATATTATTTTAACCTGTTAAAAACTATCTTATCAATTCACAGTTTTTAACAGGGTGAAACACCAGTCTAAATAACTGGAGGCCAGACCTACTGGGAACAAAGGCCCAAGTTCTTGCACTGAGTACAGCCAGACTGGATTTACCATTTCTTAGTCTTGTCTTTGGGATGAACTGAGAAACAGAAATGTGATCTGGCCTAAAGGAGTAGATTCTCAATCTCTTAAAAATAATTTGTGCAGAAAAAACTCACAGAACAGTTTACTAGACCATATCTTGGAGCCTAAAGGATTGAGCTGCTCTCTTTCAGTAGGAAACAAAGATCTGACTGCAAAGAACCATAAACAGGTACTACTTGCCTCATGGTAATTTGAGAGCTATATTTCAATGCCTTCAGATGATTTTGACAAAAATTTGTAGACAGGCAGTCTATGGGCAAGTAGCAGTCACTTTTTAAAGAAACAGAGAGGAAAATCAGAGAAAGTTATATAGGCAGCTTTCAGTACTTGCATGGTACAAACTGATCTGAACCAGTCACTTGTTAAAAAAGCTATTGTTTGATTTAAAACCTTTCCTTTCCAATTTTATTGTTCAGACATGATGTGTGCCATATTTTATCAAATCATTCTGGATAGTAGCTCAAAAATATTATATCACTGCTGACATAACATGATATAACCTGATAGGCCTGATATAACCTCATGTGGTTCCATGTTTAACACAAGCATCAATTTGTGTAGCTGAAGAACATGTTTTAGGTCATTTAAGGCTAGCATTTTGTTTCCTAATTGCAAAGAAGTCTGCACACGCTAAGAGCAGTGAGTTTGTAAACTGAAAGAAATTACACTTCCAGGGGTGTCACCCCCAGTATGGGGGAGAGAATGGGATTTTTCGCATTTAGAGTAGAAATCAAAACCAGGTCCTTCCTGCTCTGCTCACCACAGGTGATCCTGACTTGCACATATGCCATTAGCTGTTCACTCTCTGGAGCAAAGGGATTCTCAGCCCAGCTGCTGTGCAGGTGCTGCGAGGCAGCTGCTCTCTAGGCAAGTGCTTGCATAGCAGCCCCAGGAGCTCAGTGCCATGTTTGAGTCCCCACTAGAACAAAGTAAAACGTCTACAATTAGTGCCGACACTTCTAGTACTCACTGCTGTCACATACAGGGCTTATGAAGTCTAATACTGTAGTCTTTCTGGATGAATCCTTGCCCTCTATAGCTTGGAAAATGCAGTAAGAAGAGTCTGAAACCCAAGTGTTTACTGTCCAAAAGGCTAAATAGGTTTATTTCCTTCTTTTTCTGGGGGAGTTCAGTTTTAAATTGTGACCTGGTATTGTAATAAAAGGTTTTGATGGACCTGGAGGAGCAGATTTGACTGACCAAACTATAATGCTAAACTATAAAGCTTTATTCTGTATCTGAAACAGGGGTCTATGCTATTTTTATGATGGCTGATAAGAAAAAAAGCATTTTATGTCTGGCTGATGCTAATTCAGGTATCTGCCTGAAGTTGATTTGTATCTTAAAGCTGACTACTTTTTCTGCCAAAATTCTGGAGTCTAGACAACCAGCTCTGATGCTGACCTCCGCATTTAGAAGTTTGAAGTAAGGTCACATGGGTCCCTTCCTTGGGTTCTAAAATAATTCAAGTTTATATACACAAACTGTAATGCACTGAATTACACAAGCTTAAAGCAGAAAGGAGGTAAGAGTAAGATACCTACAGCCATCAGCTCTGCAGTTCTTCCTTTTTCTTCTGCAGACATAACATAATTAGAGTTTGAAAACAGGCGCTATCAGAAGCCTTTCCAGTGCTTTCCAGTTCCTCCACAAGCAAACAGCTCTCGTGAATTCAGTGGATCTTTTTTTTGAGCAGAGATTGTAAAACTGTGCTGTATTTTTGTCTGCCACAGGGTTTTATCCTTTGCCTGTAGTCAGTGACAAACTCAAAGGGATTTGCACCAGCTATTTTATAGTACCATTCAAGTAAAAATAAAACAGACCCCAGGAACTCTAAATTCTGTAATTCCTCCAAATATGAACTTAAATGATATTGTTATGGATTTAACTCTTTATTTTTAATTTTTCATATGATTTGTTGCTTTTCCTAGCACACATGAGCTGTATGTTACATTACATATTGCTGTATTTTCTTCATATCCCAGAAATCTCACAAAAGGGAAAAATAGGCTGAGGATGCCAGAACAGAATGAGACTTTAAAACAAAATATAATAATCTTTCAAGCGTCATTAAACAGCAATTTTGATTACAGTTGCCGTGAACTGCTCATATGTTGCTCTAGGCAAGGAAAGAATGGGTCTTTTTTTCCACCTACAATTATGACTGACAACAGCAAAAGGACATAAACAGTCCAGTTTTACCCAGATTTACTTGACAAGCTTTGTTATTTAGTCACTGTAAAAAAAGGATGCTTTCCTTTCCAGTCTATGTGTAATGAATATCAATAGCAATTTCACAGGACTGAATGTTAAATGACAAGTACAGCAACGGGTCTGAAAGAAGAAATGACGTAGCACAGTAATGGTATAAATGATAATGGTAATAATGAGCGAACAACTAAAGCAAAAGCTCCGTCCTGTGGAAATTCATCAGAGTTTTGCTACTGACTTAAGCAGAGGACTCAACGGGCTGTTTCACATTTTTACTTCAGAAATTATGAAAGCAACATTTATAAAAAGATTTAGAGGGTCCTTCTACTTAAGTTATAATTAATTGGACTTTCCAAAGAATTGGAAATATTTTTTTCCTAAAAGTATAGTGTGTTCTCATTTTGTATAAGGGTACCATGTGCCTTAGGATAGTGCTCTGTATTGACAGATAACATTAATATTTTATATGGGTTTTATAGGGAGATCTCATTTATGAGGATAAAAAAAACCACAACCGTATCCTTTTGATGGGAGAGGGAATATTCTGACCTATTTCAGCCAGGGAATGCCTGTGTAACTCTTAGCTAAGGTCTTTAACATCACAATGTCTTTTATGCTTGCAATATCCTGTGAGATAGGAAAGCTTGTGTTTTTTTTTCTAATATCTATGTTCAGATGACAAAGATAAAAGAGCTAAAGACGCAAACCATGAAACTTGTCTATATTCATCCAGAATGTCTATGAAAGAGTCCTAAACCCAAAACCTTACTTCTGGACATCCTTGTGTTCTAGAGAACTGTAGATTGAATTAATGTATTCGCATCTTTCTTCTAGCTCTTCCCATAATATAAGCAAGATGGTATTTAAAATAGCAGAACCAATGCACACAGCTCATTTCATTAACCTCTTCATATTAGTCTATGGAAAAAAAAATATTTCTTATATCTTTTTGTCATGAATTTGCATGAATTTTAGGTTTTGCTTCTTATTTTAGGAAATTTGCCTAGTTTTGAAAGCGAGTGATACCCTCTAAGTTAATATTTGCCATTTCTAATTATTAGGTTACATAGGTATCTTACAGTTGATTGGAGAGGGGCTCATACTGTGTAGGCAACACCTGTCATGGTAAGAAGAGGATTTAGACAGCTCTGGAAATAAAAATATGCTGATACTCTCCTCATTAAACCATGGAGAGAGCTGCAAAACAGACTTCCATAAACCAGCAGGTAGTTATTTGATCCATTAAGCAATCATTAAAATAATAAAAATAAAGAATCCATCAACTTTAACACACTGATTCCCACTGCAACAGAACTGATAGCTTGTGTACAAAGTTATATATATATACATCCCAGCTAAGAAAGGGGACCAGAGAAGAAAACCTGCTCTAAAATAAGGCAGATCAGAAAGAGTGGTACAACGGTGGCTTTACAGATCAAGAAAGACATATCAACCACTCAGTATTATAATGACAAATTGTATACTCCAGAGACTTAGACACGTGGGTAGTTTATGACAGAGGATTGTTAAATGCTTACATAGAGTAAGAGCTCATGTAAATGTAGTTGAGTCTCATGAAGTTTCACCACAGGGATGTGGTCTCATGCAGTCAGCAGAAAACCTGGAATTTTTTAAAGTTGTAAGTTTGGAAATTGATAGGGACAGAAAGAAATTACAGCAGAGGCTAAAACTGACCCACATGTCTTTGCATGTATGCAAATGTTCGGTGCTTTGATGCTTTAAAGTGCAAGAGAAATTGTCATCCTGATCCACTGCATGAGGGTTATCACTATTTACATAGCACCTGAAATGCAATTTAGTTAAGAAGAAACTTAATCTTATCATCCCTTTTCTGAAGGTAGAAATTGTGCTTTATCTGAATGAGAAAAAAGTAGTATATGTGTGCCCTAAATTACAACTACACATATATAAAAATTTGTAGAGGCTGCTTTTCTTAGGAGGTTTACTTATTTCTTTCAGCTGGTCTTTCTGAATTAGTCAGATTTATTACTTGATTACAAGTGTCCTTAACCAGTTATGTTTGTCATAAGTTGAAAATTACAGTAGACTTCATGTATGATGTCACTACTCTTAAATCAGTGCAGCTCCTCTGTATATGGATTATAATGTTTATAATTAAAAACATGAGGTACAAGTAATGGAAACCTTGTAACTGACATCCAGCTTCTATGTAAATAAGACTGGGTGAATACAGTGCTGGTGGTGTTCCCAGATAGCAAGATTTCAGTGTTTTCCATGAATAATACTAAAGTGAGCTTTAAGGGCAAAATGACATTGCAAGTTTAATATTTTTACTACAGATGAGATGAATAACTAGTCTCTTATTGATTACTTACATGACCACAGAATTACTTATCATTAGGGTCCTGAAACTGAAGATGGACATAAGTTCAAATGACTGGGGAAAGTGTGTCTCAGGATGGAAAAAAAGATTACAGGTTAAAAAAAACCAACAAAAATTGGGTCCTTATTTGTTCTCTAGGGACTGATTACCTGTGTCAAAGGCAGTCAGCCAGTAATCTCTCAGTCTGCTCTCTTCAGTGGGAGGTAATGAAATTTAATTAGTGAGAAGAGACAGCTTTCTCACTAAAGAAAGGAGGGGAGAGAAAACAGGAACATCCATGAGCACAGAGAATAATGCTACAGTAGATCACAATCCGTGTTAAAACTGAATATATAGCCAGAGCTGCTTGGCCTCTGCTCTATGTTGAAGGGCATTATCACTTTAAATAACACCCTGAAAAAGGATGTATAGCAATAGTTATTAATGATATGAAGCTTAGGTCTGCTAGGACTGAAGACACAAGTACTACTCAGCTCATTTGCAATTACATAAATCCTTCCAAGTTCATATTAAAGTGTTCACAGATACTTTTCCCCCATTAGAAGCAGCAATTAGTTTATTTAGGGTCTTTTTTTTCCTTTACTTCTTTGATTTTCCTATATTATGGACTTATTTGCCCTGAAGTCCAAATAAATATGAGTTTAGATTAATCCAATTTATACGTTCTGGGATCTTACTGAGAACCTCCAGGCAAAGTTTGGTAAAATGTACATTGCTAATACATCTTCAATGTGTGCAGGGTAAGACTGCATTAGAAGAGTTATAAGCCTGTGCCTAGTGTCTCAAATTCCTTGCAATATTTGCTTCACTCAGGAGTGAAATTCTCATTAAAAATGAGTTCCTGTAATTGCTGTTTGCATGCAAGAGCTTGGAAGTGTGGTCAAAATATTCCTGAAGGGATATCACATGCCAGTTGAAACAGGTTCCTTAGTGACACCCAAAGATGCCCCAGAGAAGGGTGGGGAGGTCCCTCCAGGCCATTTCAGTCAAGCAACCCAGCTCAGCCAGCTGTGGATGGGCCAGAGGTCATAAAAAAAGAGCTGGGTGTCATCTGCTGGTGCACACCAGTCAGCTGGGTCCCTGTCAGTGCTCTCTCCAGTGTGCAGACCAGCCCTGATTGCAAGGTGCACAAGTGAAGTCTGTGATCCCTCAAATACGTGTGCTTCCTAAAAAAACAAACAAAAACCCCCCAGATCTCAAAGTATTATTTGTTTGCTGATATCCTTTTCTTTCTCTATTGTTCCACAGATAATCTACCAAGATCCATGACAGTTCTCTAGCACCTGGAAATAGAGATGCTTTATAAATATGTGTGTACGATGTTTTAGAAGCACGACCAACTTATTCCAAATGCCACAGTGTGTTAAGTAACTGTTGAGCTTTTTTTTGTTATTTAATACATAGGGTGGAAATAAGTATCTTTTATTTCCCTACTCTTCTCCAGGAGTCTCCAGGGATTTAATTGTCTAACTTGCCTTGAAATTTCTGAGCCACCTTCCCTAGGATGAAGCAATGCCAGTCTCTGGTAGTGCTGTTTGAGAAAGTGCATCCCCTGCCTCCCAGTACTCTGGATCTGCAGAGGTAGATCCAGTGCCAGGCATCTCAGAGACACCCTTGGGCTCCTCCAGGCAGAGGCAGGGGTCTGGTTCAGCAAGGCTAGAACTCCTTATGGCTTAGGAGTCTAGAAGCAATGCTTGAACTAATTTTGTTCTTAGATTTTACTGTAGAAAAGTGATTCCAGTATTGAACAGAGCTATTTCATAGAAACAGAGTATTTTACTCTGATGTTTGGATTTTTGTTTGTTTGGGGTTGTTTTGGTTTGTTTTTTAACAGAGACTTGGCAATGTGTATCATTAAAAAACCTCAACAAAACTAAACCCTAGTGATTGTTAATTTTGAGTGGTGACTATTTTATCATTCAAGGCATCTAGAACTATGACTTCCATGTCATATATATGTTTCTGAGGTACTTTCAGGAAAAACAAAGTAGAAGATGAAAACTCTGACGCTTATGCTTGCTGTATATTTACTTAAGGCCCATTGACTATTTTATTATTTTTCCTCTCTCATGGTAGATACTATAGTATAACTTGCCTTTGATACTCATTTTTATGCATATTCTAAACAGGACTTTGAAGCATTCTAAGGAAATTATTACAGAAACACAACCACATAAAACATAAGGGAAAATACTTAACCTCAGGAAAACTACAGTGAGTATAAAATTTACTTACCATGTTCAAAATAACTTTTTGGTTAAACCCTCTTTCTGATCATATGTAAGCTAAAGAAATCTGTTGTGCAGGGAGGCACTATTTTACCTCTATGTACATTTTAAATGGAGCAGGAACACTATTTCTAATAACGAGGCTGTGGGTATTCAGCTATGTCCAAAGTCATAGCCAAAAATCTTCTAGCCATCCATTGGAAAAAAATTTCTGGCCATAAGCAAACCACAGGTAGACAAAACTCAGTTTGTCTCTAGTTAAACACAGACTTGAATTTGCATGTATTTGAGGATCAAACCTCACAATTCTGTGAGACTTTGCAGCTGACTACAAAGTTCCTATTACAGTTTTTCTCTCCCTAATACTGTTCTGAATCCTAAGTCTTTCAAAATCACCAGCTTTAATTTCATTTTCAGTGCATACCAACACACAGAAAAAAGAATTTTCTTCTGTCTAGGGAGCACTTAGATCTGCCAGCTTCTCTCAGCATATATATCTAAAATTTCTTGGTTTTTATTAAATTGACTCATGTTAGCCTAATGAGTGTCCTATTGAAATCCCACATCTCATTATTTACAGGTAAGTACGCTTACAGGTAGTAGAATTTTTCAAAACAACCCAGCCATTGAGCATTACTACTAATTTCTCTTGAGATACAAATTAAAAAAAATGAAGAAAAAGGCAAGTGAGAAGAAATCAAGAACAAAAGGCTATAAGGTTCAAGCCAATAAAATATCAGAGTACAGGCTAAGGGCTGTCAGAGCTGCAGGAAATATGGGAGATGAGCTAAACAAATGAGAAGTGTTATTTGTATTCATCTGAATTTTCACACCTACAGTAAATGCTACATTGTATACTTCTGCACTGGCCTTAATGAACCTCCAAGTGTCAGCAAGGCTTGCTCAGAGGCCATGAGTCTAACAGGGTCCGGCATAGCACTAGAAAAAAGGAAAGTTTCAAACTGCTGAATAACTACTACTATAACTACTGCTAATAACTACTAAATAGTTCAGAAATGTGTGACAGTTGACATGCTAGACAGGGAACGAAAGGAAGAAATGTAAGTTAATTGTTCCTCAAAGAAAGAAGTTTCAACTTAAAAGAAGCTTCAATTTAATGTTATATATCTTGCCCTTGTAATAAATCTGGTATTTCATACTTCCCTGAAGATACTCTGGGATGCTCCAATTCTAATATCTCCAAAGTGTATTGGCTGAGTTACAAACCATCATTACACATGTAAGTGGGAATATATCCTCGGGGATTGTTTCATTAATCTGAAAGAAAACTGTAGAGTGAATCAGGAAAGAAATAAACCTTTCAATTTAAGACAATTTATGCTTTTTGGTATGTTCTAGAGGCTTAGATAAGCCATCTCTGAATTAAATTAGGCCATTTCTTGCTTCAGCCCTTTTCCAGGTGCTTTCTAGAGAGGGACCAGTTTGGATGCCAAAGACCCTCGATGCCTCACCCAGCAGCTTCCTGTGCTTTAAGCTTGGATATATGTTTGAGCTGCATAATACTTCCCCAAACATCTCAGAAAGCATCAGCATTTGAGGACAAACCAAGCTAAGATGTTTCAATGCACACTGTTCACCCTTTAGAGAGAGTAGGTGGGTATAGATAGCACAGTACTGATGCCACTTACATTGCTCCATGCGCAGCTGAGAAATACTCGGATATTCCAGTAAAGGATGTGAAATGAGAACAAAACCAGAACAATTGTATTAAAATTAGAAACATGCTGTCTGATTAATAATTAAACTTCAAGCATATATCTACAGTCATGTTGAAATATTGCCTGCACCCTTTTACATACTAACTCAGGATTGTAAAAGCCTATCAGAAATATTTAGCTGTCAATGAAGAAAGGCTTCCTCTTTTGTTGTTAAGTGCAGAGATTTTATGCCAGAATGTTTCTAATTTCATTTCCATACACTTAAACCTAAAGCAGCATTATTAGAAATGTATTCATATATTTGCCATCTCTCTACTGAGCTTTAGCAAAACTGCAGAGTGGCATACTCAGAGATATAACAGTTTTTGTGAATTTTAATATTCCAGTTTATAGTTATAACCTCAGCTGATGCAGCTGAGCAGAGCTCCACTGATTTCAGTTGCATTATGCTCACACTGGCTGCTAAGCCTTTTAAAGAAACTACATTCTGGCAATAAGTCCCAGGCAGCTGACACTGCAGGAAGGAGCATAAAATTGTTGGGATTTTTTGTTTGTTCTCTTTCAGGACTAAATTTACGTAGAATTTTATAGACTTTTTCCCATAGAGTTGTGTTGGTAGTACTTGGACAAACAGCTGTTCACTTAGTTGCTGCACTTGATAACTTTGGAAAAACAAGGTAAAATTGACTAATCTTTTTGCTGGATTGTGGTAAAGCTTATATTCACTTAAGGAAGTAACTTTGCTGAAAGATGTCATCTTTCAGTGGAAGGTGAAAGAAGGTGAAAGCAAAAGGCAAACAGAGGGTGCAGTCAATATTCAATTCAAAAATGTCTCAAAATTCTAGACATGTGAAGAGACCTGGCTTTATGTGAAAACACATGTATGTCAGATGTTCATCAACAAGAGCAATTCTTTCAGGAAACTAGTAACAACATAGTGCAGGGTAAGGTGTGGATCTGGAATGTTTGAGAGAACTACACATTACATAAGAGGTCTGGAAAACAAGGCACATCCTGCTTTCTGAATTTTTTTGGAGCTGTAAAATGCTGTAGAAGAAGCACAAGCCAGTTAGATGTAATCTTATTTTGTCAGGATTGGCTGTATATCATCCCCTCACTAATGCCATTAATTCAGAGACCTTTAAAACCTGGAATGGTTTCTAGGTGTTCTAGTCTTGTTCTGTCAATGATGCAGGACACTGATACTCATTTCAATAGGTATTCACACAAATATGCCAGTATTGCATCCAGTAACTAGATCAAATTTTCTAGGGATCTTTCCTACCAGATTGCCTTCTGCAGAAGTTATCTGTGAGAGTATTGTAATGCAAAAACAGCAATTACTACAGTAAACCAGCTTGTTCCACAGTGCCCAGGCTGCAACTTCATTCAGGGTGGCTTGAAATCTCATGGGGGAACAGCAAGGATTTTACAGTGAAAGAAGAGGGTCTACTTGACCTACTGCATTCTTGCAAACCAGCTGGAGTAATGGGATTTGAAGTGAGTATCAAAGAGAAAAGTGAGAGCTAGTAAGTTCAGATCAATTATGCAGGCCTGATAGTGTTTCCCTTGCAAAGAATATGAACATGCATGTTATGCTTGCAAAAAGCAGACTTGAATATACAGGAGAGAAAAAGTTTGTGTTAATTTTGTTCCATTGAAGGTACTGAGTTTTCTTCATAGGCTCTCTACGATAAGAGCTGTAGGGCCTGGATTGTTAACAGAACAAACAGCTTGACAAATTTCACCTGCCCTGTCAGGAAAGAGATAATCATTACTGCACTGTAAATATTTAAAAGGTAAGTATTCTAGCAGGGGCAGCTTAGTGAAATGCCCATCAGGCCTTAAGCTGAAAGATTCCTATTTTCCTTCTATCTGTAATTTTCTCCCTACACAGCTCTCAGGTGGATTAGTGTGGCATCTAATGTTCCCCTTAATATCCTACAAAAGGCCAGAAATATTTAGCATTTCACAGACACATTTCTCTCACACACCTGGGATGTGGAGACAAGGAAAGTTAATAAAACACTATAAAAGTGGGGGTTTTAGAGGCTGAAGACAATTACAGTCTACATAAATAGAACTGGAATAATTCAACACTACTGATCATTATTTATGACTAAAGAGTCAGCAATTACAAAATCATTAGGTCTTGGTGAACAAATGGGTCAGACCACTTGAAATAATGAAGGAAAGTTGAAAAAGTTTCCTATCACTGTATAGCTAAAACAAGAAAGAATTTTCCTGATTAAAAAAAAACAGGAGAAAAAGGTGCCAAACTCTTTAATATATTGTTTGATCACAGTGTTAAATGTTTTTACTTGTTTTACTTTCACTAATTTCATTCTGTAATAATCTGAGATGTCAGGCTTGTCCTATCCTTGTACCTACCCACTTTTGTGCATATTCAGCCTTTAGTCAGATAAATTCCTTTGCTGTCCATCTTTTCACTTCTTTCCTCTTCATTTCACTGTCCATGATTACTTCTCTTGACATGCAGTAGCATTCAGTTTACATAACAAAAAGCTCTATCTAAATAAGAACGCATTTCAAAGTCTTCATCAGAGATTGTGCAATTTCTTTATATCACTTTTAAAGAGATTGCATAAGAAAATGCAATTGATAGTATACGAAACCAGCTCACCAATCTTGATTTTTCCTGTGTCTATTTAACAGATATAAAAAAAAACCTTTAAACTTGAAACTAGGAGAAAACATAGCCAGAACATAATGTCTCCACATACTAGGCAACAATGTTCAAGCAGGTAGGACATTTGCTGATGTTCAGAAGTAACAATGAATTTTAGGCACTGGTACCAGTAATTTTTATTTCTCTTCCATTTATTTCTTTTATATTTATGTTTGGGATGCCTAGTTTTCAATATACTGGCATTTTCCTGTAGATCCCACACAGTCATTTCACATCTGTATCTGCAGTTTAGGGAAGTAAGAAGTTCAATATCAGAAATTAAATCAGTATTGAAAATGCATGTGGTTACTTCTCAGTAAAATTCCTCAGCAGTTCATTTCCTCAGACCCTGAGGACTGAAAGGGAGAACTAAATATTTAGTTAATTGATAAATATATATTTACTGAGGAAATAAAATAGCAAATTAATGGAGAGAATTATATTATTCTGAACCGTATTAATCACATCAATTTCTAGAGCTAATAACTCTTTGAAAAGATGACATATATGATGACTATTGTTTACAGCGGCGTGCTAAAAAATTACTGTCTTGTTATGCCTCTATCTGTTTGGTACATCTGCCTGGCTTTTCCCATATGGTAAATTATTTGGGATAGGGAACTTTACTTCATTGTGTTTTTACACAAAACTGAAATCTCAATCCTGAATTTCTATGATAACGAAAAGAGTAATAGCAATGTCATAGGAACTATGATTTTTCTTGATATAGCAAGCAGGACAATGCATCTCCTTGATTAGGAAATATTAAAGAAATCCCAAAACACATTTTATGGATACCAACTGCTTTTTTAATCCTCATTTCAGTAATATGTGGCTTTTTTGTGTTCGTTTTTTTTTGGTTTTTTTTTTTTTTTAGTTTAATTATAGGTACTTTTGCACTCCATTTGTAAGGCATCATCTTTACTAGGAGCTCATAAAGATGGGAACGGAGGCCATGGCATTTCACATGGAGCTTGTAAAGATTAGCAAGTATGCTCACACTGAGTCACTGAAGCTCACATATGTATTCACCTGAGAAGGATACACGCTGAAGTGAATACATATTTCAGCAGACCCAGAACCTTTAGGCTAGACTGTATGCTCCTAATTGACACTAGAGCATGACCACTCACAGCAAAATCTTCAAAAATAATTTGCAATACTACCTTAGCTAGCCAAAGAATAAAACCTTGAATATAAATAAATAAAGGGAACAAATATCAAAGCTATGAAAACCACTCTAGCATGAACATACCAATTAAAATCATTGCAGGCCACAATTAATAGTTAAGATTTTAAAAGTCTGAGTAAGTCCTTGAAACCTGTCCCTACATATGCAAGCTAGGAAAAGATTTGTAAGCAGAAAAGCCTCAGAAATATTCATTAATAGCTTATCAAAAAGGGGAAGTCCTGGTTGTATCAGGCAATGCAGATAAAATACTTTTTAACCTAAATTCATGCAAAGGAGCAATTAAACTAATGCTTGCAAAGTGCTTTGGAGGTGAAAACAACTACTGCATGATGCTGTCATGCTAATGATGCCACCAGTGAATTCTCTTGCATAACACTTCTTCAGGACAGAAGAAAAATAGGCAAGAAAAGAGACAGTAACTCCCTTCATACACTGGGAAGCAAGGCAGGGATTGACAGCCACTCTGCTATTAGGGGCTCCTTTGTCCCCATGACAAATTTCACAGAGCTCTGACTTTGTCCCTTGGGATCCTGCATGCATTCATGGGCAGCTGTAGAGGGTTAGAGCTGCACAGATACAGCCTAAATTCTACCCAGGATCACACCATAGCTGCTGTGCAAAACTGCAGCCCTGAATTCAATTTCATAGTGTGTTTAGCTCAAATTGAAGTCCAGGTGGGTGACCTAACCATGTTCAAATTGTTAAGTCCTTGAAACTGGCCTTGTGATGCAGCAGGGATGAAGGTATGCCAGGTCATCTGCAGAAGTTGCAGGACAGGAGTGACCTATATCCTATATATCCAAATATAGAAGGTGCTTCTTACTTGCTTGTTTCTGCCTGCTACACCTCTGTGGATGTCATGGTTGCCCACAGCCATAGGTTACATATGTTGCAGTTGAGATGGACACAACATACTTTGAAGAAATAAACTTTCCACATGCAGCATCACATACCTTCAGTTTCCCTCCATGGGCAGGGCCACACAGCGTTCAGAGGACTAAACTTCGTTTCTACTGCTAGTCCCCAGACCCAGGAGCACAAAACACACATTAAGTTCAGATCCTACCTTCAGGCCACAACACACAACTTCTTGTTGCACAACTAGCTAACTCTTCTCTGTTCCTAACCCTGTTTGTCCCTCATATAACATCTTACCTTCTCTGTCCCTCTCCCAGCCACTTGACCATCCCTCCTCTCAGCACAGACAGCAGACTCCCAGTGACTTAGGGCCAGCCGCCCCTCTCTTTTATAGGGCTCATCCTTACTGGTTTCAGTTGTGGCTTGTCAAGGTTTAGACTGCTTCTAATCCTTTTGCAATTAGTACTGCTGCCCACATGTGGGTACTGCCCCTCAGTGTGAGGTAGGATTGACTCCCTCAAAGCACAGTAGAAAAGCTTAGGTATCATGAGCAGTAAAAAAACAGCTTTAGATCATTCTTCACAGTACTATATTATATAGGCAAGCTTCCTATTTGGGAATTTTTCCTTTTGATATTTTAGTGTCATTTGCAAGAGTAAATTAATCTCTTCTTTTTTTTTTTTTTCTTTTTAAATAATGACAGGGCATTTTACTACATTTACATAAAGTTTGCTAAAATTATGACATGCAGAAAAAAGTCTTTTTTCATATCTGAGGTAGATGTTTTTAATATATCTCTTCTGTTCCTATACTATCCAAATGATGTTCTTCATCAAAATCTTGACTACAACTGCTGATCTAAGAAATGCCAGCCCGCCTGGCTTACATATCTAATAATGTGTCAGTTCCTAGGTGGCATTTAGGTACCCTCCTTGGGAATTACCCAAATAGAATGAGAAATACTGGAAGGGGAATTGATGCGCCATGCTTGACATACAACCTACAATGCAGGAAAATGACTGGTGCCAGTTTGCTTTCTCTAGTACACTAAAGGTAGCTAAAACTTACAAACAAATGCATGTCAAGGAGGTTTTGTGCCTTTATTTCTGTAAAGAAAAAAAGTCTTTTAAAAAGGAGGAGATGAAACAGATCCTGGAGCATGTGTATTTGCATGCACCATGCCCTACCGCTCCATGAAAAAATTACTAAGAATGTTTGGTAAAATTAAAATTTTTGTTAGTATTTTTTCCTTCCATTTAAACATTGGACAACCAGGGCAAAGTTAATACAGTCTTTGTCAGGCAGTTATTTATTAGACCACTTACAAAAGTCCACTCAGCTAAGATATCAATTTAATGACTTGGTAGAGTGGTTTTGCTGTTCTGCCTTTAGACCGTCAGCAGCTACTGTATTGTTATCACTTAAAAGGGCAAGTATAATCTTACCTCTGAATTATTAATTAATTAGTAATTTTTAGACGAACCGAGAAAAAATAGGTATGATCTTCACTGGTACCTCTCAGAGTGTGCATTGAGTCTGTTGAGAAGCCATCACCTTGCTCATAAAACTGAACCATCTGTAAACTGAAATTGCTGTGTACATCTATTTTTTGCATCGCAAATACTTTATAATTAGAACAAGATTTTCATCATCTACAGTACATTGTTCTGACTAACGGGATGACTCTGCTATTATAGCTCTCTTTGGACTTGTGCAAGGCATCTGACGCTGTCCTGCATGACACAGAGTCCCAGAATCAATAGGGTTGGAAAAGATCTTTAAGATCATTAAGTCCAACCATTAACCCAGCACCAACACCCTGTTCACCACTAAACCATGTCCTCAAGTGTCACATCCACAAGTTTTTTTTAACACTTCCAAGGCACTCAGCAGGCTCAAGAAGCGAGCCTGTGCGAAACTCATGAAGTTAAAAAAGGCCAAGCAAAAAGTCCCTGCATTTGGGTTGGGGCAATCCAAAGCACAACACAGGCTTGGAAGACAAGGGCTGAGAGCGGCCTTGTTGAGAAGAACTTGAGGGTCTTGGTAGACAAGAACTTCAACATCACTGGACAATGTGCACTCACAGCATAGAAAGCCAACCATATCCCGGGCTGCATTAAAAGCAGTGAGATAGAAGGTCAAAGGAGGTGATTCTGCCCCTCTACTCTACTCTTTGAGTCCCCAGCTGCAGTAAGATGTTTAGTTTCTTGGCCCCCAGCATAGGAAGGGCATGGATCTGCTGGAGCAAGTGCATAGGAGGGCCATGAAAATCATCAGAAGGCTGAAGCACCTCTATGTTAAGACAGGGTGAGAGAATTGGGGTCAGTCAGCCTAGAAAAGGGAAGGCTATGGAGAGACCCCATGGTAGCCTTCAGCACCCAAAAGAAGCCTGCAAGACGACTGCAGAGGGACTTCTTATAAGAACGGATAGGAGAGACGAGGGAGAATGTCTTTAAACCAGAAGAGAGTAGGCTTATTATATTAGATATTAGTAATAAATTCCTCCCTATGGGGGCAGTGAGATACTGGAATTGTTTGCCCAGAGAAGCTCTTGATGCCCCATTCCTGGAACTGTCCAACACCAGGTTGGATGAGGCTTTGGTGGTCTGGTGGAAGGTATCTCTGCGCATGGAAGATCTCTAAGGTTCCTTCCAAAGGAAATTATTCTATGATTCCAAAATATTGCTGTATTTAATCAGTCCATCTAATATCACCATCACATACGTCTTAAGTAATTATTCTTGAATTGGCAGTGATAAGGTTGTATATGCAAATAATTACAATTTCAACAAATAAAAATAACCATATTGTGCCATTATGTTGAAAGAATGACTCATTTGATATTCTTACTGTAATGGATACTTGAAAAAGGGGTTTAATATGATATTATTTCTGGGATAACAGTAAAAAGTGAACATAATTTTAAAACAGGATATTTTAAGACAACCTGTTCCTTAGAGCAAAAATTTCATATTAACTCAAGTTAAAATAGGTGATACATTTTCCTGTGTGTAACTACAGTGCTGTGAAATGGAATGTGTAGGAGTTAATCTTTCCAAATAAAGCAGAGGTAAAAGTGTGTTAAATAAGGTTTTCTTTGGTAATTTTAACTTGAATTTGTTTTTGGAAATATTTCTATTGACAAAGCAAGTTTTTCTTTCCTTAATATAGTCTGTAATAATGTATTTCAGGCACTGCATATGAACTACATCCTTCATTTTATATGTAGAAATTAGTTAACTAGCAATATAAGCACAACAATTTTATCTACTTAAATAGATCTTTTATGAAATAAAATTTATGCCTAGTGGGGACTTTATTATTAAAATAGAATAACTGAGAACTAATGATTTTGTTTAATGAAAACACACTTTCCATTAATTCCAGCGTGCACACAATTCATTGATATTTATTCAAATTATCCCAAGGCAAATGGTGGCTAAATCTTCCCAGATCTACTTTATTATTGGTTCCTAATGTAAGGTTCTCTATTAGGAAGACATGTGGGAATGTGTTGATTCATTCTGCACAGGATAGAAGGGAATTTATGAATTAAGTGAACATGTAATTCAGTATGGGTCTATCTATGGTGAAGAAACCATTGCTTCTAGTCACGGGTACTAACTGGAATTGTATGACATAGTAAGAGTATGCTGTGATCTAAGGCACAAGACAGCCCAAAATCTACAATTTGAGTTCTTCAGTACAAAGTTTGATTTTTAGTCTTTTTTTTAAAAAAAAAAATAAGGTCACAGATTTTTATTAATAAAATTGTGAGCACACATGCCCAGGATATGAAGATACCTGTACGGCTTAAACCTACTTCTCCAGGTCTTCTGTGCCTCCCCAGCTACAACACTGAAAAGAAGGGCAACACTCTCCTTCCATGTTGTGTCATGGCCAAGAAAGATAAACATCACAAAACTGAAGGGAGAGCAAAGAAAAGGAAGAGCAACTATAGAAGACATAGAGAAGCAGCAGTTGGAACTCTAAGATTCTACCACCTATGACAAGGAAAATTAAGACATCATTGTCAGCTCAATGCATAAATGCATAAATATTATCTATTAAAACATTGATTTCAACGGAACAATTGATACAACATATAATTGTGATTATAGAAAGGGTCTCAGAACTGCTTTGGTTTAATCTCTTTCTAGAGCATCTCTAAACCAGGAAAAACTCTCCACTGGTACCCTGAGAATATAACTGTACTGTGTGTTTGCAACTCTGTCAGCACTATTTGTATGTAATTGTTTTTGACTAGTTTCAATTCCCTTGAGACACTACAGGAAAAGGAAAACAAAATTCAAATGAATTTAAATTAAAATTAGCAAAGTTTGCTTTTATTTTTGAAATAAATAATGTAATACCCGTTAGTTTGCTCTAGCACAAGGTGTATCAGGCACCTGTTTGAAAAGGGGACTTTCTGTGACCTAAGGTGAGAAAAAAATGCATTTCATGGAAGCACTGAGTAAGCTGTTAGTCTGCAGCACTCCTCCCCTTGAGAACATTATTACCGTAAATAAAGTCATAATATCTCTATACACCCACACACCTACACCCCTTTCCTGCACCCTGCCCCCTTTTTTTAGAAAAAGTTAATTCTCTTTTTGAATTCTTTGCTTAGCATCTGGACCCTAACACAACTACTGCCTTTGTTCTTTTTCCTATCACTGGAATGAATCAGAGGAAGCTTTCTTTCTCCAAAAGTTCTTTGCTAGATAGTCACATAACTCTGCTGCTGAAAGAGCTGACTGTGGGCTCCTGTGAGAAACACTCCAGGGGAGAGACTCAGACTGCAAAGAAAACAGGGAGAACCCCTGATGGAGACAGTGCCAGAGCACACAAGGATACCTGCTCTGGGTCAAGACTTCAAATGGAGATAGAAGGTTTTTAATTAGAAAATATTACCAAACCGAACAAAAACTAACAAAAATCCCTGCAAAACAAAACAAAGGTGTTTGGGAGCCTTCGAAGAAGGGGTAAAGGGCACATGAGAGTCAGGTAGAATAAGTCTATGAGCAGGGAAATGTGAGGACAAAGAAAAAAGGTTTTGCATCTCGCAAATTGATAAACCACATCTAAGGACACCCATTTAGCCTATATATTTTCCACCAAATGCAAATTTCCTAACAGTTTTCTGGAAAATCTGGTAAATCTTCAAGACCGTAGGTCATAGGAAGTAAATCTCTATATGCTGTTTTATCAGTCCCCTCTGGATTTGTGCATGTGTTTGTACATTTAAAACTGCTAGTCCTGACTATCTAGGCATATATAGAATAGCAAATGACAAAGCTTACATCAGAAGAAAAATATATCACTGACTGTGCCTTCAAATAACATAAAGAGCTAAAAACTAATTCTAGCAAAAATTGTACCATAATTTTTTTTTTTTTTTTAATTATTGACACTGTGTTTTCGTGTGTAACAGAGGGAAACATGCTGTTACAGAACTGGTAATGACTGCAGCTGCACCATGACAAGGGAAAGGGATTCCAGTTTAGGCTGCTGTCGGTACTGAGATTAACCCATCCATGCTGCATTCCCTTCTACACTAAGTGACAATAGCTTTATCTGATGATATAACTCTTGCTATGACTAAAGCAAGTTTGCTCAGCAAGCCCACTGTAAAATTCCAGAGTTGTGTTTGTTCAATCATAATTGAAGAGCAGCAAAGGAGCACATTAATTGTTCTTTCAATGTCCATTTTCAATCCAGCTGCCATAAACCTTTCAGCCAGGGCTATCTTTCTGCTTCCTTAGCAATATTATTTGTCCTATACAGGGTTCCTTCAACCCAGTTTTGACTGGGTTACTAAGGCAACCAGTTGTGTACTGTAAGCAGCAGACATTTTAATTCATCTACTCACCATCAGATTGACAAAGCAGTACTTTTAAAAAGTGTTTTTTTCTTTTATCTCTAAAAACAAAGTCCCTAGGGAGCAGTACCAATTTACACCAGTAAAATATTTGGATCAAAGAGCCAAAAAAAAGAAATTCCAACAAAGAGCACACTGAAGAAGAAGCATCCTGGGTTACTTAGGAGTGACTGATCCATGTACTGAAGGAATCCCCAAAGTCTGAAAATACATCTGACCTTTAATTACCACATGGAGCCAGAGTGCCCTGCTGTTCCTGGCTGAGGAGAAGGGAACAGAGACTCATCTTTTTCTTGCTTTCCGGGGAAGCAGTGGCGTCTTCTCTTTCTGCCAGTAGCTGCTCCGTTAAGGCATGTGCAGTAGGATTTTTGATCCTGCTACTGCAAAATGATAAATTGTGTTCTCTGTGTTCAAGCGGAGAATTTACTGTACTTTAGCATTATCCTTCCCTTAGAGATCCTGAGGCTGGTTATCTTGCCAAAGCCCTGGGAGAATCGAATAATCGAATGGACTTTGTCACATTGTTGTGGCTGAATGTGATTCTGCTTAGATCAAAGAACTGATATACTCTAAAGCAGCAGCACTAAGAATGTACATGCTGCCTTCCCTAGGACTGCTCCTAAATTTTCATAATTTGCCTTTGCAACCCCAAATTTTTACCCTATTAGTTTTTATTTATGCATGATAGGCCCAAGTCAGACCAACCATATTTATTCCAGAGCTGCATTCCTTAAAAAATTCCCATAAATTCCAATGAAACTATACCTCTACTTTTAGAGGAGTGTGCTCCCCTGAGTAGTCCTTCCTCAGGGCAGTGGTGCTCAGCACTCCTGCATGTTGAAAGGCTTCTCTGTGCCACATTCCAAGGGAGGCAACCTCAGGTCCTGCCAAAATGTGTGTGGGCAGGTGCTGCTTCTCCTCCTGCTCTGCACAACCTGGAAGGTTTTTGATCTGCAGGGCCTCCCAGCTGGGAACAGTGAGCCTCTGTCCAGGAGAAGTGGTTTCTGCTAGAGAAAACTGCTTTCACCTTTCCTCCTTTCCGCCCCACATAATGCTTAATAATCCTTAAATCCAGCAAGAGGCCTGGAAAACTGACCCGACTTCTTCCTATGCACCATTCTGGCAGGAAACACTGAGCTCACTGCACCAATCTCAGTCAAGGAACCAGGGGGCATGTACCTGCCTGGTCTGACCTAACCTCCTCCTGTACCAAGCAGCTTCCTGCCTCACATCTTGGGGCATTATCCTAGCTTTCCAAGTCTAACTTCCCTGCCAAAGGTCATCTAGAGCAAGTTACACAAAAGCATGCCCAGGTGGGTTTTGAGCGTCTCCAGAGAGGGAGACTCCATGATCCAGGAATCCTGTTCCAGTGTTCTGCCACCCTCAGTGTAAAGAAGTTCTGCTTCATTTTGAGGTGAAACTTCTTGTGTTTTAGTTATGGACATTGATCCTTATCCTGTCACTGGGCACCACTGAAAAGAGTCTGGCACCATCCTCTTGGCACCCTCCTTTGAGAGGTTTAAATGCATTAATGAGATTCCCTCTAAGCCTTCTCTTCTCCAGACTGAACAGGCCCAGCTCCTCAGAAGAGACACCCCAGTCCCCACATTGTCTTTGTGGCATCCATTGGACCCTCTCCAGTAGCTCTTTTCTTTTTCTTGTGCTGACAAGCTGCCCAGAACTGGACAGTATTCCAGAGGTGGCCTCACCAGGGCTGAATAGAGGGGAAGGATCATCTCCCTTGACCTGCTGGCCACACTCTTCCCAATGCACCCCAGGACATCATTTGCCCTCCTGGCCATAAGGGCACTGCTGGCTCATGGTCAACTTGTCACCCACCAGGACCCCCAGGTCCTTCTCACAGAGCTGCTCTGCAGTAGGTCAGTCCCCAGTCTGTGCTGGCACCTGGGGTTATTCCTCCCCGGGGGCAGGACCCTGCACTTGCCTTTGTTGGACCTCATCAAACTTGTTTGCACCCCCCTCTCCAGTCTCTCCAGGTCCTGCTGAATGTCAGTACAGACTTCAGGTGTATCAGCCATTTCCCTGTTTTGTGTTTGTTTTGGTATATTGTCGTTGTTTTGAATGTTATGTTTAGTATTTGGTTGCTGGTTTGGGTTTGTTTGNNNNGGAAAGTGTCAAGAAGCTCCTGTAATAGATTCCAGTGCTCATGTCTTCAATGTTTAAATCAGGGTATGCAGGTGTGCTAGGTTACAGTGTAAAATATTCCAGAAGGTCTGTATTCTATCTCCA
This sequence comes from Bombycilla garrulus, assembly GCA_013400315.1. Classification (NCBI taxonomy): domain Eukaryota; kingdom Metazoa; phylum Chordata; class Aves; order Passeriformes; family Bombycillidae; genus Bombycilla; species Bombycilla garrulus. Next base: position 859,134 of record VXBU01006370.1, read on the forward strand.
TCTTCATGAACTGTTGAAACCAGGAGGGGCAGTGTTTTCCTTGCCTCCTCCCCCGGACCATCTCCTGTTAATGGGCCATCAATGCCTTGCCCCATGAGTCATAGATAACTCCCTCTGGGAGCCATTTCCTGTTTAATGGGCAATTAAGGACCCACCGCATGGTTCATAGAATGACATCAGCCCATTGTGAGATGCTCCGCCCAGGGGGAGGAGCTAAGCATTCCCACCTGGATATAATGTAGGGATTGGGACAGAACAAGCAGCTCTTACCAGCTGGTTTCCACAGAACAAGAGCTACCACACCTTTCTACAGGATCACCACTTCAGCAAGACCATTTCATCTGGACTGCTACCACCACCCTAACTAGTCAGGTTGTATTCTGACCCTGTCAGTGGTTGTTTTTCTTTTGTATGTATCTTACTTTTGTTTTTTCCTATTAAATTGTATTTCTGACTTGGAGTCTCACTGGTTTTGCTTTCAAACCAGCACAGCAGGATTGAAGACAGAGACCCAAAGTGCACTTCAAAGATGATATAGAGGTCTCAAAAAAGAAACATCAAGCAAATGTCAAAAAGGCTCTGTTCTTATTGCAACTAGATGACTCAGTTGAATTTCTTTATATTTTTCTCCCTAGTTATCAGACACTGAGTGGGCTTCGGAAGATGGAGTGAAAAAAGGAGGTTGATGGTGTAGCTGGGGTCGATGCTCGCATAACTGCTGGAGTAGCCTTGCTCTGATCTGAGTTCTTGCAAGACAAAGGCCACTGAGATTGAACTTTTATTTCTGATCCGTACAAACAAACAAGTAGGAATGCCCTGCTTCCCCCTGTTCCTGGGCTAATCCCAGCACAAAGAGCCCAAACTGAATTCTATAGTCAGTGCTGGGTACAAAGAAGTGAGGGTGAGACCAGCAGCATGATATTCCTGAAAGGGAGACTTTGCCCATTTCTGCTGGGCTTCCCACGGCTGACAGTTCCTTGAGGCTCAGGGGGCTTTTTCTGCAGCAGTAAATGTTGTCTTAGGCACAAAGTATTAGCAAGAGATTGAAAATATTTTGAGTTTTGGTTCTCAAAATCAGCTTTGAATCTTATCCCTTTCAAAAGAAGTATTACATGTTGAGTGAGAAATCTTTTTAAGATTCAGTATTTTGGCTTGTCATATTACTGAAGAGGATCCAAGCTCATATTTTCTTTTATTTTTACAGTTCAAAAAATGTTGTCTATCTAAAAGGACTGGTTTGTTCTGATGTTTTGAAGAATTTTGAAAGTAGATATCATGTAAAAAAATTAAATTACTGACAAAAACTTTACTTTTTTTTCAGAAACAGCAGTGTTCTCTTTTACATTACTCTTCTCTTAACAAATTGACAGCATGGAATGAAATTTTGATCTCCCTTTTCTTAGAGAAGAAAAGATTTATGCTTTTGTATTTTTTTTCCATTTTTGCCTCAGATGAAGTAACTTCAAAAGGATCCAGTAATTCTATTCTTTAAATTGAAAAGAATTAATAACAAGCAATCTCATAAGTATTGAGGCAAGAGAAATTCCATTAAGTTACTGCTTTCAAACTGTCAAAATTAAGAATTCAATAAAAAAGAAGAAAAATATATTTTTGCATGTTTTTCAGCTCTGAAAACATTACAGGATAATTTTACTTAAGTTAGAAATCTCCAGTAGAAGTCTTTTATTTTATGCACAGGTATAATGTTCATTCTAAGTGAAGCTCTCGGTAGAAGTCCGTTGTAGACATTTTTACAGTAAGACTATGTAAGTATCAGAATCAGCATAACTCTTTAACAATTGGTAATCACAAAATAACTGTTTTCAAGAAGAGGTTTTAAGAGGTGTTTTGCTCCTAAAAGAATTATGTGTATATTCAGGTAATAAAGGTTATCTGAAATGAAGTTGGTGGAAAGCTTAACCAGGGAGACAAAGTTATATGCCCACAATATCTGTTTTTATTTGGTTCTATAAAAGACCAGTATAATATTTGTTCAAATAAATGAAAATCTTTAAATCCTAATATAATTTTATTAATGCCTTCAGTTTTTTTAGTTCTGTGAGGAGAAAGCATGTGGTTAAGCCTATTTTATTCATTCTGTTGAATCTTTCTCTTTTTGTATTGTGGTAAACTTAATCCTATATTATTAAATATATATATTTTTCCCCTTTTGCTTTCCTTCTAGGAACATATAATCTATTCTTTTGCCCTCTGCAGTCAGTGCTGATCTATTGCAAAATAAAAACTAATTATTTTCTTTTGAACAACCATGGCTCCATTTATTTATACTCTTCACCCAAGTTACATAGCTGTCATTTCCAGGTAGTTTCTTTAACTAGCTTGAAACCTTTCTTTGATAAGAAGACTTGAAATTCACAGTGGGTTTTTGTCGTCACCTGGGACAATCATGGTAGGTACTGAAGGGCCCTGTCAGGCTATGTCAAAAAACACTTCCCAGAAAGCCTTTTGCTTTGAATTCTGCTTTGACTTTTCTAGGGAAAAGTTGAAACATTCAGTGTGGCAAACTAATTGACACCCAATTTCTCCTATTCACCCTCCTCAAACCCCATAACATGAAATACATTTATAATACAAATTAATATTCACAAATAATATATATATTATATCATAATATGCAATTATATATATTTATATATAAATATATAANTAATACATTCCTATGATATAATATTAATAGAATATAACTGGAAGATTGCACTGCCTGTTACTGGCCCCTACTCCATGTATTCTGGATTATGAGTTTCCCCCAGGGACAAGTGTGTCTGCTGGTCAAGAAAGCAAACTCCAGCTCAGTGCCCTTTGATTAGAAAGTCAGCTTGAGATGGAATGGGTCAGGCTCACAACCTCTGTTCAGACCTTAAATGCAGGATGATGAGACTTTAGAATCCTTTCAAAACGCATTGGGTACCAAAAACCAATTAATACATCAAAGGCTCACAGGAAACAGTTTGACAAAAGCTGTGGAGATGAAAAAAGGTAACTGCTGGTGACTTTTGAATATCACGTTGACAAAGCAGGACTTTTCTCTGCAGTAAGTTCTCCAATGCTTTATCATGACTGAGCATTTTTAGCTAAGACACTATTACTCAGTCTAATCAGTATGGCTTATTAATGCAATTTTAAAAAAAATCTAGTTTTAAACAATACTCGACTGAATTTCATTTTTCAGCTTGCTGTAGTATCTTGAGCAATTAACTTTTTTTGCTTTTACACTAGCTCTGCATTTTTCAGCTATTACAAATTTGTTTAAGCAAAATCTGCCTATTTTGTGCATTAATTTTCCTTCATAAATCATCTTTACTTATTGAAGGGTGAACCTTCATATTATAATTTTTCTGGTAGACATAAAATAACTTATGCACTAGCAAAAATAAGAAGAATACAAATGAGAAAAAAATACCATAGGGAAAAAAACCTTACAATTGAAAATGCCTTCTAAAGTGACAAATTTTTGTAGTGTCTATGTGTTGCTTTTTGAAAATCAGGGTCCATATTTAAAAGACAAGATAGCAGTTACTATTTACTTTTAAATATATATCTACTATTTTATAATCAGTAGACCTGTAAATGATATAGCAGTGTTGTTGCTAAGGGTGTCAAGAGTTGCAAGTTGGGGCTCATGGTAAGAGAAAAGAGCTAGTATTGCAAATATCTGCTTTTATTTTTATATTTTCAGATTCATCCACTTTAGCTCTCCCTTTAATCTTTCCCATCTCTGCATTTTTTTTCTTGAGCAAAAGAAATCATAAATTGCTAACTTTATTCATTCCTGTAGCCACATACACTACGCTAATTTTAAGCTCTCTTCTAAAAAATCCCTAAAGACAGAAGAACAAGACAAAAAGTAAATTTTGTTGACTGAATTACAAAGAAGGGTGACCTGGAGAGCATGAACTTTGCTTGAGCTATAATGGGTGCAGTAGTGTATAAAATTTAAACTTTTCTCTGTGGATGAATGTCAACAGTGGTTTGCTCTTTTCACAAATGATCAAGTAAGTACAATGCTGAATATACAGAAAACCTTTAAAAAGTATTTTTTTTCCCAGAGTGTCCATCAAGCAAATCCACAGTGATGACAGTTTTTCACTTGCCTGTATTTGTACAGTATTGTGATACTTAGAGAAGGCCTTTCTGACTGAATTCACTCAGTTGCATCTAAATTGTAAGGAGTTAGGTCACCCAGAATCTCTTTGTGAAGCTGTTTTTTTGAGGTTTTCCAGCTGACCTATCCTTCCAAAACACAGTGCCACAAAGTAGAACAAATTGAGGAAAAAAGATATCACCAAGGAAAATTTAATTTTTAGGGCCCAACTTGTAAAAAAACGTGCCAAACTATATGAATTTTGATGAATCTTCTGATCAAACAAGGTTTTAGGTCTTGTCTTTTCCACTAAGCCTCTCCTCTTCCCTCCTGGACAGTCAGTCCTTGCCTACAGATATGGGACCTCAATGGCCAGGAGATGTAAGGCAGCCTGTTTGTGCTGCCTTCTTGCATTTGAGGTGCTCCAGGTTGCCAGGACTATCCTGTGGGAACATGATTCTGGGACCCAGGGCAGCAGAGGAAGGAGGGATGAAGGGGGAATGGGGGATTGTCAATTTTCAGGTGTTTTCCCATAGAGCCAAAGACTCTGAGCACTTCATCCATCTCCTGAGGAATCGCATCACTGCAACAGAAGCTGCCTCCAGTGAGACAGTAACTCGGCTTTGTCAGAGCTGGATTGAACTTACCCAGATAACCAACATTTCCAGCTGAAGTCAGCTCCACATGTCCCAGAGCTGTGGGGCTTGGAAATGACAGCCAGAAAGGCTTGTACCCTGCTATCTTGGGAACTCATCTTCTGTCTAAATTTGAGATTACTGTTTATTCAACTAGAGGGCTTTTTGTTTGGTTGGGTTTTTTTGTTTTTTTGTTTTTTTTTTTTTTGTTTTTTCTTTTCTTTTTTTTTAAGTGAACAAAAAGGCATTTTGAGAATTTCCCTTTGACTGCTTCTCTGCTTCTTTTGTATGTGAATTCTTCACTCCCTCTCTGGATCAAAACGTGATTTTCAGGCTGTTGAGACACAGTGCCCAGGGAACAAAGGCAGAAAGGGCAGAGGCCACAAAGTAAGACCAGAGCACAAGGATGGCAGAAGGATGTACATTACTGGTACATTACTGGCTAGATTTGAAACACCTGCTGTTTATCCTTCTCACATCCCATGGTCTTTCAAGATAACATCTTTCGTCAAGGTTGCTTACTCAATGCTTCTCATTGTGCTCCCATCTTCCTGTAAATATATTCATGAGAGTAAGTTCTACCTATGACAAAAGCAGGCTACAAAGTAATGCAAGATGATGGATCTAAAAGCTTTACACGGAATTGTAACAGAATAAAATTCTAGGGCACATTTGGTTTTGCTACAATATTGATTCTATGTTCATTTTCCAGTTGGAGCAGAAACCTCCCTATTTTTCATTCATTTTGATCTGTGGCCTGGAAACATTTTCTGAACATAAAACTTTAAATATATTATTTAAAATTAAGAGCAAACAATTACATTATTAGCAGTGGCACTAAGATTCTATTCAGTTAAAAATAGAATTTAATTTGCTATATGCTTCATGATTCTAAACACAAAATTTTCATTTATTTTCCTTAAAAAAAAAAGAATAGCCAGTGGTAGAAAAATAGGTTCTTGCAGCCAGATTTATCTACGCCCTGCACATATGAATTTTGCAAAACAGAAAGGCATAGCAGATGTTTTAAAAAATTGAAGACTATTCCATGAACAGCTATCTAGAAAGATATTCATGGGGGTAAAGACTTTTCAAACAATTTAAACTCTCACCATTTCACAAGGAAGAAAACAATCAATCAGCACTAAGTGCACATTAAATCAATTTCAAAAGATTGTTTAGTTAAAAGAATACATCTGGCTCTAATTAGTGCTTTTATACAGGGAGGCTTGATCTCCTTCAGTGGCAAAAGGCTGAACTTTTTATTTTCACTTAAATCAGATAGGGGATGAAACTTAGAGCTTCATATCCTAGTGCTAAACCTGGAAACACTCTTATTAAACCTTTCAGCTGAGTGTCTGGATGGCAAGTTACGTTTTTCTGTGACAGAAATAGAAAATATGAAAAAAAGATCTTGTTGATCAAACATTTCTTTGTTCATTGCAGATAAAGGACTCCCTGGAAAGCAATGAACTTGGCTTTCCTTTTGGATCTTTATATCCTTGATGACTGTACAAAATATATACGTATTACCCCTTGCACGTGCTGTGTTTATTGCCAATGTTAAAACATCTAAACTTGAGGGAAAGTTGTGACATAGGATAATGTTAGAAAGATAATTTTTTTCTTCCAATAGTTATTATGTAGCTAACTAAATGAGAGCTAAAACTAAAATTTCTTCAAGAAGAAGTTCATTGAGGAAAACTTTGGACCTTTTCAGTAGATAATCTCTTTAATTAATAGTTTCACCTCAAACACAGCTGTGACGATTTTGCTGAAAGAATATAATGACTGAAAAAATGAATGCTACCATAGAACAAAACTATACTGCTGTAGTTAAAGTATTTAAAATCTTCATTAACATATATTGAGAATCTCAATGTTCTGGTGAAAAATGTAGAATAAAATTGAAAAAATGAACTTTCTCCATTTTCACCCTAGACCCACAAAACAGAGGCTGGTAAGATGGCAACCAAGAAAATGTGAAGACACTGATTCTAATGAAAGACATGGGATATGCATTTAAGTGAGTGGTAGCATAAACTAGATGGAGGCAATTCTTGTTCTGCAGCAAGCAGGAGGATGTGGGAGGTGAGGGAAGTCTGAAGCCCCTGGCTGGGCAGAGGAAAGGTCTGCAGAGTCCAACAGAGCCTGTAGAGGGGAGTCAGGGACAGAGTAGTGCAGAGAAGGGAGCAGGAACAGTTCCACCAAGGAAAAATGCCAGCACCACAAGCACCAAGATTCCCATTCAGTAACAGGTAAGGTGCCGCCCAACCTTGCTCCACCAACATATAAAGCATTTTCACCATCACTGCTCATTTACAGCTCATGCACTGTTCATTTGATGTACCCTGAAACTGGGTCAGCAATAAAGACAAATTTTCGATAAGTGGCAGCAGAGCGTGTGTCTCTCTGCTTTGATGTCTCATGGTTGCCAGGATAGCTGTCTGCCCTGCTGTACAGAACCTGTATCCAGGTCCCTTAAAAAAAATTTGTGCTGGGGTCAGAAGAACCCTTTGTGTTCCTGTCCAGCAACCAAGGGGTGTACAAAGCAAGGAGAACCTGCAGCTTTTGAGACAGGAGACAAATGTTTCAGGAAGAAAAGGGTGGTAACATCCAAACACTACAAAGGGCTGATGCTCCAAGTATCTATGCAAGTGAAAAGAAACTGTGATAAAAAACTGCTTTGTAGAGCTTTACAAGCCCCATGAAGCAGGCTGAGGCTCCCCCAACTCCCAGAAGTGTTAGAAAGTTAGAAAATGTTTCAGACATATGCATTCATATGTTACTTTGAAAAAGATAAGCAGTATCCCGGAAATTCATCCCTGTGTTGGTTATTCAACTCTGTAGGACTGCTGCTGTGCTGAAAAAAAGCAAGGTCTCTGGCTTTCTTGATCAGATCCACCTATGAACAACATAGTACAGATGCAGACACAGTGTTTTTATCAGTGTCGCAATGACTTGCCAGAGAAAACTAGCATGAGGCAAACCCCAGAAGCTTTAAGCTAAAAACCTGTCATGTTTTCAACAAATCTTACTCTTGAGAAATATCTTCCCGGAAAAAAAAAGAAAAGAAATTTCATTAGACTTCAGGATTTTTATTCTGAGCTGTTTTTTTAGCTCTTCAAGGAGTCCTGCAAGACAGATGAGACTGAAAGTGTGCTCTAGATGGAAAAGCCCCTGAGAGCTCACTGTCAGCCCAATTAGGCTGTGTGAGAAATTTAGAAGCTGGGGCAGTGGATGAAGTTAAGTGACAAAAAGCCTGAAGTGACTTGTCCCATAGAAATCTCTGTGAATGGAAGGAATGATGTTCACTCACCCAGACAGGGAAAAATAGTTGTGAAAAATGAGATCTCAAGGGTGGCTCTTAATGACACCCTGTGCTGGGGAAGATGGGTACACAGGTAGGTGGGAAATGTGGGTAGTTGGGAAAATTGAATTTTAATGGGTAAATGAGTCTGAAGTTAAATTCTGTGATTTCTGGGCTTCTTCTGTAATTGCAAAAAAGGGCCAACACTGAAGAAAAATCAAATGAATTGCCTGCTCTCAGATTGAACAGTTCAGATTATTAACCTGCTATCAGATTAAGCAGTACCATGCAGACACATAGTTGACATATTGGAAATGTAGTGATATAATACCTTGTGTAATGACTTATCCACTTTACATGCAGAATGTAAATAATGGATAGTAGTTTGAATTTGGCATACTGCTATGAATTCTTGGTTTGATTTCTACTGCTATGAATACATAAAGCAAAAGACTCTAGAGGCAGCTCGTGGTGGATGCCCCTCTTGGGAATACCTCATTAATAGCTTCTTTGCTTGTTACATTAAAAAATCTGTAGACCTCCTTTTTTATTTTTTTTTCCATATGCAAATAAATATTAAATTGATGTCACTTATTCCTAGCTGATTACATAAATGTCTTGTATCAGGTCTATGAAGTGCATTTTTTCATTGGAAAACTGCACCTGTAAAATAAATCATTCCTCCTCCGAAGGTACAGGACATCTTCAAAAAGCTCAGAGTGTCATTGCTGACAGGAGAATTCATCAGTGCCTTTCAGCCACTGACAAGAAGCAATATTCTGCTTTCAGGTACAGCTCATTCAGAGATGGATTTTTTTTTTGAGGGAGTCTTTCTTGTGTCCTCTGCTACTCAATGGAGTGGTTTGACCAGCTGTAGGTTGATCTGAACATGTGGGCATGCACTGCCCTGCTGAAGGATGCTTGAGACTGCAGAGCACTGAGTGCCCCAAACCTGCAGCAGCAGGTGGGGTTGTTTGGCCCCTGATGTTTGTCCTGGGGACAACTTGGCCTCTGAACCTTCCAGGATTCCCAAGACCCTGCACCACTCTCTGCTGTCCTGCTCAGGCTCCTTTAGGAAGAAGCTGCTCAAATACAGAAAGCTGAAAGTTAATCATCAGAAGGTGTTCGATAAAGCTATTTGCACATCTCTAACTCATGTGTCCCTCAGCAGCATCTTGTTGGACTGAGGCAAGAGGGCATGAACAAATTTAACTTCACTTCTGGTTCTCTGTGCTGTGCACCTGGGGCACTAAGGCAACTCCTCAAGTAAACCTCTCTGAAATACTGCTTGAAGAGTTCCTTGCATCTTCTCTCACTCTTTCTTAGTCACGGGATTTAATTTAACAACACTGAGGGATTTAATTTTTCTCACACAGTTTTGAGGTGATACCTTAGCTCGAATACTTTTACTTTCCTTTTAGTGAATTTCAGCATTTCAATAGTCAGCTCATAATACGTTTCACATTAGTCAAAGCAGTTCTCTACATCTTCTGCAGATAATTTCAATCTTTTTCAAACTCTCCCTTGAAAGAAAAACATTCTAATCACCTCTTCTTTTGAATGAAGTTACCCTCTGCGCTACTTGCTTCCCTCCTTCTGCTGTGGGTCAGCACTTTGCTGGAGCTATTCTTTCCAGTTTGAGTTCCTGATTCCGTGTCTTATCAGATACATCCTGATACTTCCCAACAATCTGTGGAAAAAAAATGAGATAAAAAAATAAGTTCCTAATAATTTGTGTTATAAACTAATTTCTAAACCTGACGGTTATAACTTTCACAGGTCATGTGACTAAAGTAGTCAAAATTCTTGTCATGATAACACAGAATCCTAGCATCTATTTTAGGATGGCACTCATCTATTAAGTATTTATTAACTTATTTTAGATTTTTCAAGAAAATATAACATATTTAAGTACATATAGAAACCACTATGGACTTTAACACAGGAAAGTTTTCCTTTTTCCTTTTTCCTTTTTCCTTTTTCCTTTTTCCTTTTTCCTTTTTCCTTTTTCCTTTTTCCTTTTTCCCCTTTTTTATTTTCCCTCTTTTCCTCCATTTTCTTTTTTTTTTTACCTTTTTGTTCTTTTATGAAATAGATGCTTCGTTACTTTTTGCTTTTGCCTTTCATCTGAAGTTTCTCATTCTAAATTGCAAATATCTGACCAACAGCCTAGCAACTCATTGGAACAAAAATGAGAGATACAAACAGACGTTAGACTCAAAAAAGACATACCTCTGTACAGACAAACTCTTTTCATCACAGTGATTGTCCTGAAGGAGGCACAAGAAGCAAACAGCAAATAATCTCTTCATAAAACAGGGTCTTCATTTTAAATCAATTAGATAGTCCAATTTCTATTACTTACATACTTCCAGGGACTTCATTAGGCAATTAAATGGGGAAAAGAACTGCCCCTCTTTTTTCTTTTCCTCTTAATTTTAGGCTAAGCAAATTAAGCATAATATGTATCAATATGATTATCTTAACTAGAAGTCATCTCTTCTGTGCTTCATATATAGAAAGTCATTGCTTTTCCGACAAGAAAGAGTTTTCTTCCAGGCACTATTGATTTTATTATACACACATGCACAGATATTGACTGTTACTGCATATTTTTGACTTATTATTTAGTTGACTTAGTGATTCTGGTAAGCCTAGTATATCTAAGACAGCAGGAGAACTGCTTGTCTGTATTTTGCCTGTAGCCTGTTGTGATGTGGAAGACATTACTGTATTATCTCTTGCAGGGAACTCACATTTTACCGACTGACAGCAAATAAATTCTGTTCAAAGGATCATATAATTGCTTTGGTTTAAAAGACATAGATCGACAAAAGAAAAGAAAGGATATTTAGACTCCAGGAAGTGTGTTAAAAGAGGAAAGGAAAAAAACAAACCAACCAAAACCAAAGACTAGTATAGGTTATAAACTCCAGGTTAAAAATCATTTTCCTCAGAAACCGTTCAGTCAAAACCATGCTTTATTTTCTTTAATTATAATTTACAAAAGGCTTTTGGGCTTGACATCCTGTATATCCACAGCTGTCCTTCTGGGCAAGGACAATTGCACAAACCTCACTGAGGTCAGCTCTGAGAGGCTGACCAAGGAGATCCCCTTCCCACTCTTTATTACTATTTAAATTATATGTGATTTTATGAATAAGATTATCCTAAGCAGAATTCATTTATTTCTTCACCCTTTTCAGCAATTTTGTTGTGTGCATGAACACTCATTGTTTTTAAAATACAGAAGGTTACTGCTGAACACCAAATCTGTTGTTTACACAGAAGCACATGGTTATAGCTGGTTCCCATTTCCACTATGGATGGGATTGTTTACAATTTTTTGTGATTCTAGGACTTCTGTGAAAGCCCGCTTGTCCCTGGCTGAGGTCAGCTACTGGCAGATTGGCACAGTGCAGAAGGGTAAGCAGCCACCACAAATTATTGTGATTTTACCACTGTTTAGAGAAAAATCAGAGTATACATGCAGTGAAAAATCCAGGAAAGACAGGAACAGAGTATGCATATCTACCCTAGTGTTTCAAATATAACATGAATATTTTGCTGATAAGAGAGAAACTCAGTTACTAAAAGGGCTTAACAACCCGTTATGGTTACTGAATAATTCAAACATTAGCTGTAGTAATGGGGATTACAGAAAGGATGCTCCTAAGTCATAGAATCTACAGTGTTTTGGATTGGAAAGGAACTTAAAGATCATCTAGTTCCAACCCACCTGCCAAGAACAGGGATACCTTCCACTAGATCAGACTAGACGAAATCCTTAATGTTCAACACAGGCTTCCCTAATACTGGAAGAAATGGCAGTGTTCGGGGCAGAGCAGAGGAATGCCTTGGTCCATAGTTTGTTCCTGAAAGTTGAATATTTTGGGTGTGGAAAACAAATGGGTTTTGTGTTATTCTATAAGATTACAGATTAGATACAGCTAGATGTGACATTAGCTACAGCATGCAATGACATCAGGGAAGATCTGGGAATCAGGTAAATTGTCTGGAGAAGAGAATTTATCTGTAAGAAATACAAGCATCATTTACTTTCAAATAGCATCCTGAGAATAATGCAATCATCTTGCTGGGCATCCTTCTAAAGGAGGGACATTAAACAGAAAAACAGAAAATGTACATTTTTTTAATATATATCAGTCTCCAAACGGGTGCCTTCAAGTATGTGGCAGTATGTTTTCTTAATGCAGTAAAGTGATTTTTGTATTTTTTTCCAAGAAGGGGCTTCTGTGCACAAGCCTTTTACATCAATATTAGAAAAAAAAACCCCACACACACAAACACAAAAAAAAACCAAAACACAAAAAAAACAAAACCCAAAAAAACCCAAAAAACCACTCCGATCCTCAACTCTAAAGCTATCTACTTGAATTTCTATTCAGATACTTCTGTAACATTTAACCTTTGATAACTTAGCTACCTCCAATTTGGCAACTTTTGGACTATCTAATATCAAGAAATAAATTACCTTTGGTCTGGGAGTGTTTAATGAGAGCTTTATGGAAGATGTATGAGGCACTGAAAAAAGGAAGGGAACTTGTAAATGTATTGCATCCATAATGAGACAACTTATTATCTTTCGGCCATTTCCAGTCAAAAAGTACTTCTGAATATAAAACCAGCAGAAAAACTGCTGTTTGTTCAAAATGCAATTTGAAAACTATGGGACTCCCTACCCCTTAAGGGTGGGACGCCACATGAATGAGTTTTATAGCTATGGGGAAGTAAGGAGGGAATGGAAGTCTTTGTGTCTTCTTATAAGCATATAAAACATGACAAACTTTTCTATAATGCTTGGTCAGTGGTATATGAAATCTTGTTTTCAGAGGCCATCCTGATACATTTGCAAATGCAGAAGTACATGTTTTGTGTAGTGGTTGAAGCTTTTGTGGGTGTGAATAGCATGATCTTTGCCTTTAGGCAAAAAATCTTAAATAGATTTGGCATTAAAAAATGGCATTGTATTTTTTTTTCCCATGACCTGAATCTGGCATGAATCATCCTTTTAAACATTTTCATAAGTGGAAATTAAATGCCAAACCATTTCACCATTCATTAGGAGCAATTAAAAATAATTTAGCTCATTTATGGCTGTAGTTCATTGGATTAGTACAGCTCTGCACTACATCAGTCTTGCAGCACTGGCTATTCCCCTCAGTGCCATCATGCTGGCACAGGAGTGCAGAGCCACAGCCTTCCTCTTCAGAGTATAGATGGGTAGAGCTTTAAGGTTGTTCTCAAATGTATTTTAGACCTCCCCTAGTCTTTATTATAATTCAAAGCTGTCTCTCCAACATAGCTATTAGATTCAAATGGGAGTGAATATTCTGTAGGATGTATTAAGTAGGTGGGCCCAGACATATAATTTTGTCTCCACTACCTCACTTCATTACACATTTTAACTAGAGCATTTCTCTTAGCTATTCATCTCTCACAGTGATGCTATTTTAAGTTTTTCTGTTGTGTCTCACAGTTTAACTCCCTTAAGTACTAACTCATGGCACTTTTACTTGTTTTCTACTGTGCACAACTTTGCTGTAATACATGGACGTAAATGCAAAAGTTTTATGAGTGATAAATCATGTCTGTCACACTCTAAATATCTTGCTTTGGGTAACCCATGAATGCCCCAAGCAGTGTGAATTCCGTGGCTTTACTGTGTAATGTTGTGCTGGTTTGAGATTGATTGACATTTTGCTGGGCAGGAAAATGGCCACCCCTGGAAGTGAAGGGTGCCTGTGGATTTCCCATGAGCCCAGTGCAACACCAATTGTGGGCCAAGTTTAAAGACAGACAGGGAAATGAGCCAATCAAAAGTGAGGGAACTGTCCCGGAGCCGAGGAACGGAGGACAGGCTGGCCCCAGCCTGGCAGAGAAAAATTTCTTCCCCTCTTCCCAGCATGGAGAATCTCCCGTTTCTCCCAGCCACGGCTCCAAGGTCATCTTATCAGAAGAGCCGGGTTTACTGGCTGAAGTCCCAGAAAATGAGATTTTAACTGCTTCTTGCCCAGATGGACTTTTTTAAGGCATGCATCCTACTCAACTGAAAGGGGAGCAGCTTGAAGGAGATGAAGAGACAGCGCTTCAGACCTGATGTCAAGGAAAAGACAGAAGAGAATGCAAAGTGGGAAAGAAAGAATGAAGGAGTGGGCCAGGTTTGGCATGGACTTCTCTTGCAAAGCCATAGAACTGGACTGGATTGCTTCTATAACATGTAGAATGCTTTTTTAGGGGGATGTCCTAGTCCTGTGGGGGGTGCTAACGAAGCACTGAATTTTGTTGTCCTCGGCCCCAGGGACGACCAGAGATGGGGAATGCTGGAGCATTGATTGTTGACGTCCTCAGCCCCAGGGACAGCCAGAGATGGGGAGTGTTGGAGCATTGAATGTTGATGTTCCCAGCCCCAGGGACAACCAGAGATGGGGAGTGCTGAAGCACTGATGTCATGATATCCCCGACCCCAAGGATGAGAGATAACTGTTCCTTGGGATGAAGATGGAGATGATGAGGAGAGTTTTTGTTTGGACTAGGAAAAAGACATTCTTAAACTGTACCCTAAAGCTGATAGAGCCCATGAGCAGTTGTGAGAGGACTGTCCCATGGGGGGCGATGTTTCACAATGGCAAGTCCGTGGGTGAGCCATTTGTGAACCGTGTGGCCACAAGAGGACTGGTATTCTTGTGGGGGATCTATGGCAAAGCAGGAGGGACTCTGCTCTTCATGTTGGGTTGAGGAAATGATTGTTCAAGGGGTGGATTGACTGAAAATCCTAGGTTTTGTCTTTTCATGTGGTTTTGGTGGGAGAGTGAACCGTAGGTGGGGGGAAGATGGATGTTTTGAAAGTTTCCTTCTGGTTTCTGTTTTTTTTTTTCTTCTTTCTAGTGTTAGTTAATAAAGTTTCTTCTCTATGCTTTAAGTTGGGTGACTGTGCTCCTTTTTTGGTCCTATCTCACAGCAGAAATTGAGAAAAATATATTTTCATGGGTGCACTGGCCTTTGGCCGGTGTCAAACCATGACAAATGTCCAGTGTATTAACACACTGGGATGTAAATCACATCTCCTATTAACCATTATTTATTTTACTCCAGGAACATGAATAAGCATTAAACTTAATTCTCTATGCAAAATTTTACTTTGCATAGAATTTTCACCAGTCTTAATTCTTGGGTAACTTCTCAGCTTAGACTTTTAAAAAGTACAAAGCCTTTTTATTACATGCTGGTGAATGCAACTCAGCACTGCTGCAGCAGAGGGGTTTTCATCCGGTTAGATCTCCCATCTCAGTTCTTGATAACAGATCACCTTCTTTAAAGCCCAGAGTCTCCATTCTGACTTCCATGTTACCGTGCTTCAAAGAAGCAAACAAACAAACAAACCAAACACTGCAGCCATGCATTAGGATAAACATACCCAGCAGGTTTCTCATTAAGAAGTACAGAGGAACCCTGATTTTTGCAGCTGGATATGAAAATATTTTGATGAGAGAAAATTATAGTTTTAATTGTGACTCTTTAGAGGTCTTCATAAAGGTAAGGAGAAAATAAAGTATTAGGAGATGTTATAGTTGAATACTGAATTTTCCTGAAGACTACAGCTGGGAAGTGAATGGGCTGGAATGGCAATATTTCACTTTCAGTATGAAAAAGTTTCACCTGCTGAAAAGTCTCGATCTGCCACTTCAGATAGCAGAGGAATTTAGCATTGCTTACAGAGCCTACTCCCATCTTTATTGTCTGTAGATTTATGTTTTTTTCCAAAGAAGTGGACTTTGTTATTTTTTAATCCTTCTGGTTTGCTCAGAGGTGATAAAAGACCGCATTATAATGAAATCATGACATTTAAAGGAATTATTTTTTATTTAGAGGAAAAAATGTGTTTCTCTGGATTTTACCAAGGCAAAACAAACCTAAACAAAGAAGCTTATGATTCTGAAAACTGGGTTTTCTTCCTTAAGCATGACTACTACAGAGTGGTGGGGAGTTTTTACACTGCCTTTTTAGGGTAAATTTTTCTTCAGCTAGAACATGATTAATTGCTGAAAGGAAAAAAAAAACTGTTTCTGTTTTATTAAAATGGTGTTGACCATATTTACTATCTTATTCTGAGAACTAGGAAACTTAACAAAGACATTTTCTGTGATTCTAGTGATTTGTTATCTGAAAGCTTTGTTCCTAGAACAGCTAGTGAAACAAGTGTTTCACCTTCCCTCCTTAGGCCTTTCACTTTATAAACATTTCTTTTTAATGCACAGATTTATCAGGATGTGCTAATGAAAACAAGTACAGAGGATTGTACTGTTTAATGGGCCAGAAAAATAACATCTCTCAATTCTGTGAAGTGACATTTGCCATCATGCAGTAGCCTCTGCAGAGTCTGCAGTCAGATTCTGGGGAATAAGCTGTCCTGGGACTGGTGAATGTCACACATGTGATATGTCTACCTAATAAGTTCTTTGCAGCCTGCTCCCTGGGGTAGTTCTCCTTGCTGGGCTGTGAATTGACTTAAGCTGTTGCCAAAATGAATGCAGTCTGAGGGATGGTGCAGCTGGCTTTCCACCATGAGAAGCCTCAGGCAAAGCTTTCCAAGTGGATACTGGAGGTGCTGAATAGAACAGAATAGTTTAAGCTTTTCAGTTGGAAGGGACCTGCCACAATCACCTGTGGTCACCTGTGGTCAACTGTTGTCAGTGGCACCTTACCTTCTCAAAATCAAGGTCTTGGGAATGCCAAAGAAGTCACAGTGTGTGCAGAGACTCAGCACACCACTAAAGCAGTATGATTTGAAGAGGAATCAAGCCTAGATTGATCCTTTGAACAAATGTATAATTCCCTGTGATGGAGAATTGCTTTTTCAAGTAGTAGGAATAAACTTTTATGCTTTACTAGTCGTTCTTTGTCTGCTTACATCTCATTTTTGCAACATAGGGAGTTACTAATTGATATATTCATGTATTATTAAAATTTGTGAAAAGAGGTACTTGTATATGGAAAGCACTTCTAGGCAATTTAAATTAAGCTGCATACACAGCTGTGTATTCAGCTAAGATGGGACAGTACAGGCTTAAAATTTTGATCCTTTTTTCATTCATCTTTCTGTCTCTACTGATGCTTGTCTTCATTTCTAAGTTTCCATGCAGATGTGAAACTTTGAGCTTCATGCTGTGGTTATGTAATTTGACAGACTTCAAGACTGACTTTCAAAGCCATTTGGTCAAATTATTTAAGCTACTGCTAAACCCCTGTATTTTTAACACCTAGGAATGAACAACATAGTAATCAGATATAAGTCATGCATGTTTTCTTGCTAGCTGTTCTCGGTTCTGTGTCTGTAGGGATGATTGTTATTTTTATGAGAAGTTAAATGTTAGTTAGTGAGTGCATCAGCAAAACTTGATTTGCCATGTGGGTGCAATAAAAGCAGTACAAAGGCCAAAAAAATGTTCATTTTATGTACATGTTAAAAGTTAACCAGCAGCCTTTTCCACTTTGCTAAAAGTCCAGCAAATACAGTACATAACTTTTTTCCCTGAGCTTTTAGATTAAAGTAATTTAATATTTATTAGTTGTTTCTCATGGTAGAGTTACCAGTCATCACATCTGAATGCACTTTTTTGGCCAGCTAATCATCTGATTTGATCCTTTATCATGAAAACCATGTGAATATTTATTTTTAAGTCCATTTTGGTAGTCAAGGAGTCCGAGGAGGGAGAGGAAAATTGGTTGCTTTAGAGTCTTTGGATGAAGGGAGTAGCTGTGTTTAATCAGGGCCAGATTTATGAAGGGGATGCCAGTGTAAAGATTCCTGTTGGAAATGATCCATGTGCAGCACCATAGTTTGACCCCAGTTAAGTCCACAAGACATGTCTCATATAGATGGAAATTAGAAAAATTAAGGTAGTTACATTCAAGACAGAAAAAATCTGATCTGTGGACACTTGTGGATCTGCTCCCTAATTCTTAAAACTGCCTATCAGACTTTTTTTTTCTTCAGGCTATTCAAATATTCACACATTTTTTCTTTGGTTTTATGTCAGTAAAAATATATACTTTAAAAACAGAAATCCCTCTCTTGCACTGATAGTGTGTGTTTGCAAATTTCATGATGCCCTTCAGTGTCTCATCATGAAATTCAGGAAGGAGACATAATGGGTTTAAATACTACTTTTTCTTCAGGCATTCAATCTTAATCCCATCAAGGTATTAAAAAATCAGATACAAGGAAAAGATTGTTTACTATTCAAGTGTTCATAATGCACATGAAATAATTGTCTCCTGCTTTTCCTTAGCTCTCTGGCATTTTAATTTTGTTTTGGCACAGTGCTTGTTGTAATAACTTATAGACTGCTAGCCTTAGAGAGTACTCTCATCTATATTTGTGGATTTACTATAATACTTGGTACTTTGTTTTCTTTGTACTGCTTGCTGTGTACACTTATCTTCAAAGTCATAAATTGACTTATTTGTCTAACTTGATCATTATAAGTTTTTTACCTTCTCTTTCATGCTGGATTTAGAAAGTTTTTTTGGGTTTTTTTTTGCTAATCTGTAACAAATTATGTTTTCTCCAAAATAAAATATTCAAATTTAGTAAATAGATAATGAAAGAGCTTTTGTCTTTAAAGGTGTGATCCTTGAGAAATCCAAGCCAGCATTTTGCAGTCACATTTTATTTTAATCCTGATTTTACTTTGTGGTTATAACTAGCAATATAAATTACGCAAGGGAATTCTGGTTGCATTAATACGTCTCTTACAAAGCCTAACTAAGGCATCACTAAGGAAGCAGAAGTCTTCCCATTTGACTTCAGAGGTCAAAGCCCCAGAAATGTTGCTAAACCCATGAGGAATCAGCAGTGTGAAAGAGAATTGGTAAATGAGCAAGAATGAGCAAATATAGATTTTTTTAAAGTTCTGTTTGCTTTTTTTTTTGCTCAGGCCGCTGTTTTCTGACTCAATTTTCTTTAAACAAAACAAAAGAAAAAAGGACGGCAAATATATTAAATCAGCTGGAAATTTCAGATGCAATTATCTACACCATGCACCTATTTTCTTATCAAAAGCATGTAGTTCTTAGAATGAACGCTGGGCAACTTGCATCATCTGTACTTGTAAATTATTTTATATGAAAGCAAAAGGCCATAAGCAGGCATGCATATGTGGAATAGTGCAAGGATATCTGGTGCCATTTTTTAATTAAATGGAACACCATATATGAATACTCTGATTCATGTGCTTCATGTTTACAAACATATACAAGCATTTGGGAGAATGCAGCTGTGTCCTACATGATTAAACTCAGCCAGCTATTTTCTAACACTTGATATTTACCTTTTCAGAGCAGATTTTATTATATTATTTTTGATTACATAAGATTTCACTTGTGGAGGTTGACAGGAGGGTCACAGTTTTCATTAGAGCAAAAGGACAGTTAAGATAAGAATCTGGAGTTCATTCTGAGAACTTATTGTGACATGTAGGTGTCTCTGAGGAAGACAGTGGTCTCTTACTTCTCTCTTGCTCTGTATGTCATATGTCCTGCACTCAATAGATACAGTACAGAAAAAATGGAATTAAAAACAGGAAAATAAACACAGAAACATTTCCCCAGTATATTGCTTATATTAAATATATATATAAATATCTACACCTACATCATCTATATCTAGTCTATACACACACAGATATTTGAAGGACCATTTATTAAGAGATTTCTCCAGCTCCCCTCCGAATAAGGTACTCTGGCACTCTCACTGGCAAAGTCAGCTCTGCCATCTCTGCCACTTAGAACTTCTCTTATGGAGAAGCTTCATTTAGTGCTTATTTTTCTACTAAGGTGTCGCTTCTCCAGCTTTATGCAGGAATACCTTCCTGGCTATCTTATGAAATGAATGCGGAAATGTGTGCAGAAAATTAGGTGGCTAAATCTCAAAACCATTTGACTAATGAGAAATTATTTTCTGCTTGGAAAAAAGAGGAAAAGGAAAGGAGGATTTTCACCTTTCTCAGAGACACCTGCCTGACCACCAGCAGAGGAAATCAGGATTTACCATGTCACTATCTTGACCCGGCTCTGTGTCTGCAAAGAAAATTATGTGTGATGCCGCTGTTCTATCTCCTTCTTCACTTAATGAATGTCTTTATATTCTATGATAAGGCCTTCCTACTCTGCAAATTCTATTTGAAAGTGAAATAATGCCAGAGAGTCTTTAAGAAGTATGCTATATTTTGCAAGGTGTACCCAATGTATTTCAAGGTACCAAAACCATCTTTGATCCAGATTTACATCAAATGTTAATCCAAAGGTTATTAGTTGTGTTTGTTTTGTTTCTATACTCCCATTAGTTCAGGAGCAGTGCCATTTTTCATTTCACAAGTCTGGACATTTGCTTTTGATGTCAAAAAAGAAAATGAAATTAAAAAAAATACCAGGAGGAGAAAGGATTGGTCTGCTCTTAAACTGAAACCTTCTACATAGCACATTGAAATCAAGAGAAAGAGTCTTGCTGATTTCTCTACACAGACAGTAAGTTAAGTTTTCCAGTAATTTAGGTAGTAGTAATATTAATGAGGTAATTTAGAAAATCTTTCAATATGGGATTATAATTCTGTCTGATATATTGTGGTTTTGAAAGCACAAAGTTCATATGCAGCAAACAATTTAGATATTATTTTCTTGAACATATTTTCTTTTGTGTTTGTTCTTCTTATTTTTTTTTAATGAAAGCGTAATGTGGAGGTAGGTGTGGAGGAAGATGTGAAGGACTGGAAAAATATTTTATTGTCAGTATTTACCACAGGAGTGAAGAAACTGCACTCTGATATATCAGGAAAAATAGATACCAATGAACACATTTCAGGTAATGGATGCTTGCTATACAACTAAAATTGTGCATGCTGTGAATGTATAAAGAATAGGATCTGCACTGGAGCTGAACTCAAGATGATGTGAGCTCACTGTTGAAAACAAGGAGTGAAACACTGTTTCTTCCTTCAAACTTGGTACTTCTCTGGAAGATCATCCTGAGCTATGGCAAGTTTGTCTCTTACTGACATCAGCAAAGCCTCTACTAACAGATACCAAAAATTAATTAAAAATCCCACCAAACTCAAAAGTGTGTTATATCTCCTCAGCTGTACCTACTCTCAAACAGTCTTTATAATTCAACATCAGATTCTGCCTTTTCAACTGTCTTCAAAGGAAAATAAAGATGAATGATTGCTTTAATCCTTGGTTTTGCCTCTGCTCCCTGCAGTAACTTCCCTGGGGATGTTAGCTGCATGGATGGAGAAGTGATGTTTTCAGTGGAGGCTATTGTGAAAGTAAATTAAATCCCTAACTATGGTTTCAGTCTTTCAGTACAGTGCTGTTCACATCTATCCCATTATTAACATCCTTCAGCCCTAAACACAAACCTGGAGACATAATTTCTATCCTTAGGCAATGATATAATTAATCTAGCAAATTCTCAAGGAAGTGTCCAGTCTGGTCAGGCAGAAGGGTCACTAAGGGGAATTTCCAATGGCCACATGATCATCATGCTCACTAGAAATTAATGTGCTCTAAGAAGAGTTTTTCTATTACCAAAAATCCAACCAAAGCACTATTGTAATGTCTGAATGTTTTACAGGTGAATCTTTCCCAAATTGTTTTATCCTGTGAAGGAAATCTATTTTAAAACGCAGTGATAATTTGTGAAACAACCTTATGTATTCCATTAAGCCTCCTCTGGCTTTTTAAGAAGAGTAGGGAGTAGGAGGGCAAGTAACTTCAGAAAGCTCATGGAGTTCCAGGATATAAGGCGACACAACTAAACTCTGTGGGTGCCAATTTCTAGAGGAAGAAAAATAAGAAATGCCAGATCTACTTTTTTAATGAATGTCTCACAGTGGCTGCTGAGAGCATGTTTGTGTTATTTGGTGTGTGGTAGAGCTCTCCTTGGTCTGGTACGATTTTAACACACTTATTAGTGCTTAGTCTGTGTACTCATTCATGTCTTTATCACTCAGGCTTCAGGGCTTTGGTCACTGTCTTCCAGAAAGGCAAAAAAATTAATGTCCATTGTACAGAGCAAAAGAGCTCAAATACAGAATTCAACATTCAAATGAAAGTATGTTTCAAAATATACAGAAAAGTGTATTTTCACATGTGCAAGTTCCTAATCTCTCCTGGTGAAAAATTTTCCATCTATGCAAGTGTTAAGTCTACTCTTATCCTGGAATACGTCATAGCTTGAAAGGGAAACAAGATTTCTTCCTGCTCCATAACTATCAGGTTTCTTGGTATACATCCAGCAGGCAAGAAGTTCACAGTTTGGTTTTCCTTTCCTTTTTCCACTCTCTTTGTTCTTCTGGACAGTGTCTGTTAATGAAAATAGAAAGGCTCTGTTTTCAATAGCCAGTGAAGCTGATCACATCCAGGCCTGGCCCTGTGCAGCCATGAGATGATTCTAATCCTTACAGGTGGAAGTGAGAGCAAAGGAGAGAGAGCTCCCTTGTACTCTATCTCCATCAGTAATTCCTGCCAGGGGTGCTTCAGCTGCACTTAGTAACCCCATCACATAATAGCTACACAGCAATTTCTTCTGATCTAATGTACATAAAGCCCTTGAGCACAGTAGTGCAGATTCCTCCTCTTTTCAGAGAAAACTATCATTGCCTATTTGCCTCTATGATCCCTATATGATTGCTGTGCTTCAGTACTGATTTTACAGTTGGAGTTCCAAAGAGAAAGCCTCTTAATAAATCTTAATCTAATGAATCATTCAAGTCATCCAATCACTTGGCTGTTGGCTGACCATTTTTCACAGTAGTATTTTATATATCAAGATATTTTGGTCTTTCAGTCATAAAGGATTGCTAAGCAATGTACTGTACTTAACCCAGAGGAATGGGATACTGCTCTAAAATATTCCCTTAGTTTAAAATGTTCTTGTCTTTAAGTAAGAATAGCAAATAAACAAACAAAACCCTCTTTTCCTGTCTGGTAACAAAAATTATATTTGATGGTCTATGATTTATTATTTCAGCCAAGATTCTTTCTACTTCTTTGCTTATGTGTTATTTTTGATCTAATACCTACAAAATAATTATTTCCCCAGACTGGAATGAGGTTGAAAAAAGCCTCTAATGTCTTAATCTTCCTTTCTTCTCCTTCCTTTTCTCTTAAGCATACATTGTAGAAAAAAAATTTCTCTGATATTATATTTTATCATGCAACATGATCCAGCTTCTCAAATACTTAAATAACTAGTATTCAGTTATTTTTCAGATTATTAGAAATGCAGTATATCCTCCCATATTGCTGTCTGCATCTCAAAATCCTGAAGCACCTCTGGACATAGCTTTGTTAAACACTGGGATCATCAACTATTTAAAAGAATCACACCAAGTGGTACATCGGAATGCATTTTTCCAAGTTATTCTGTGGATTTTTTTCTTCATATTTGCTATGTTGTCTTTGGTCTTTCTTATCCTCTGAGATGCTGTATCCACTTAGAAACCACAGGGACATTTCCTTTTGAGCAATTATTTTCAAAGATTTATAACTGATGAGCAAGAAAGTAATAAAACATCTACAATTACTAATAAAACTTAAAAAAAAGAAGTTATAAAGAATTTATAAGAAAGAGCTCTCTACCTTGCTTGGCTGGACATGCTATAGATTTTGTGGAAGCACGTTGTCTTTTGAAGAGCACTGGCATTAGGTCTCATTGCTGTCTCTACTTTTCGTTTTCATCAAACCTGAGGACTGCAAGAATGACAGTAAAATGAAACAAAAGACCCATTTGTCATTGTCTCCACACATAACAGCCCATCCCTGCCACCTTTGTGGAGCAGCAGGGGATGATACGGTGCAGGGAGCCATACAGCTGGGAAAGCCCACTCGTCAAGCCTGGCAGCAGTCGTATACAGGATGTACATCTGTGGTGTTTCTGACTTGTGAAACTCTTTGAGGCATTTAAAACCATTTTAAAGTGTAATTTTGGAGTTTCTTGAAAAAAAAAAAAAACAACTTTACAGATCAAACGAGGGTGTAGTAAGTAAGCAAAAAGTAATATTTGACATTTTTCCACCAAACTTTTCTATATGGGATGAGCTTTATTTTTCAAAAAATCCAATTTTCTTTAACCAAAACATTTTATCCAGCTTCAGTCTGATGATGCTGTTATCAGGCCTAATACCATAGGTGAGCCTGAAGTGCAACACATGTATCAAGATCATGGGAATTAACATTTCGGGTCAACTCTAAAGCTTTAGGTATCCCAGGACTTAATGACAGTGTTCTAACAGAGAAGGAACACTGCCTATTGAAGTGTTGAATCCCAGATATGGTACACAGGTTATACCTGAAATGTAAAATTTAGGCTCAGATTGCCCTGTGATTACTAACTTGCTGTCCCTATCCAAGTATCTGTTTCTGTACCCATCCTAAATTCTGCTCCAGAAGATTCGACTGTGGTATTTCTTTTAACCAAGGGCATTTTCCTCCCCAATTTTTGAACTGGTGTGTAGCTTGGAATGGAGGAAATGATGAGTTTTATTCTTTGCAAAGAATAGATATAATTGCAGCCCCTGCACTCTTTGATTTCCTTTCCATTTCCTTTGTGGTCAGGAAGAGATGAGGCCATGAAGCTGTGGAGCATTTAATGTGCACAATCTCTGCATATCTCAGAAGCCTCCGAGGGATTATACCCCTCATTGTATCTCCAGGCAATGCACCAGCCTTGCTATTGATTGTATCCAGAAAACACAACCTTAAGGTAAAAAAAAAAAAAAAAGAAAAAGAAAAATGGAAAGACAGCCAGCAAAACAAATACTTTCCTGATTCACATTTTTTCAGAGTAAGTTGAGAATCACTTTCTATTCTGTTTCATCAGTAAAAAAACTACTCCCCCACTGAATCCTTATCCCCCAGAAAATGGAATTGCTTTGTTTTATTTATGTGACTGAGAAAAGAAGCTGGACCTTTCTGACTGGAGGATATTTTATATTTCAGTGGAGTTGCTGATTCCCTTGGGGACAGGGCATTTGATTGGCTGAATTAAATTTACACAGGCAAAGAGAATTTTAAAATTGATTATGACCTAGTCCTGTAATAGATTTTGATCTCTGTTGTTTCCTTGTCTATTTGCACAATTCTAAAATGATAAAAAGTACTGAGACCAGGTTTACAATGTTGACTATTTTCAAACTGGTAGTGAAATAAATTAATTTTTTTTTTCTTTCATGCATTTTGAAATATTGTTTCTTTTTTATTCATTAGAATGCATAGTTTACCTTTCTTGTCTGAATGGTTTTCTGAAGTTCTAGAGTTTTAACTAGATAATGAGAATGTAAATTAATGTTTTTCTCTTGCTCCCAGATTCCAAGCAACACAATTATGACTCAAATAATTCAGGTTTGTGCATGAAAGAGGAGAGTTTATTATACTATATCATCTACTATTTCTTCTACAGAAAGAAAGAACTGTTCTCTTTTTATGGAGTGCATCTTTAGGTACAATTGGTCAAGTAAAGGACAAATAAGGGACTGATTGGTAAAGGAAAGGACACAATCCTGTGAAAGTGAAACATCACGTAGCTCACGTGGAGCTGGACACTAGCCACAGATACATATCTTTGTTTTCATTCCTGACATTCTGCTCTCCCAGAATAGCATGAGAGCTGATTTCTTCTCCTCAGCTCTCTGCAACTTCCCAGGGTGGACCTGGGAAGAGCTGCAGGTTTCTCAGGCTGTGTCAGGCTGTGTGCAACCACATTTTTCAAGAGTTCTTCAACCTGGTTTCCCAAGGATCATACCTGGCAATTTTTTCTCTGTGTGGACTTGAAGTTGAGATGGACAGAAAAAAAAAAAATAAAAAAGATCAAAACAAATTTTGAAGCTACTAAATTTTTTGTAGCAGTGAGATCCTAAAACTACTCATGAGTTTAGCCAAAGCTCTGTCTAAGCAAAGGCACAAAGTGGAAGCTACCTCTCTGGGAAGTCTCCTATTACTCTAAACATTGGTGCAGTCACAATAACAACCACCAGGAAATCCCAATGGTCTCTGTAATTTTTTCTATTAATGGAGCTTTGAATTTCTCTCTTAGGCTTGCTTATGGAATGTGTCTGCTTGTAGATCTTTCCAGTACAAAACTCATGCCCTAAAAAGTCAGATTGTGTCAGTTGTCCTCACAGCTCAATACAATCCACTTTTAAAATTACTCATGAGACTTTACAGCAGTACTGTGAGTAGGTTAAAACGAAGCTAAAAAACCCTACTCCGCTGAACTCCATGGCAAAATTCCCTCTTGCATTAATCGTGCCATAATTTTGTCCCCAGAGAGTGAAGGATAGAATTTCAGTGAACATTTGCAGAAGATTAGCCTGTAATCCCCTCTGAGGGAATGGAACTGATTGCTGTTACTGTGCATGTTTTTAAATTAAGCTACTTGTGCTAAAGAAAAGGTAAGGCATCAGACCATCCCAGTGTACAGCAAAAAGTCCAGATTTTCTTCCTAGTTTTAATAAGAAGTCAGAATGAATCTGGAAGAACTGGTCTTCAGTATAACTAGGACCACCCACTGGATCACTCTGATCACTCTTACATTAATGTTGCACTTAATCATCAGGATGATTGTGCTGGATTGTGCAACACAGAAAAACGTGCCAACCTCTTTTGTGGGAAGCAAATTAATTACAAGTGTAAGATATTTTCAGCAGCTGATGGCAAGCTGTTGTGAGTTATGTGCAACAAGTGCAAGCACCTTTTGGGTAGCCTGGTAATGTGGAGAAGGAAAGAAATGCATCAAGAATGCAATTAATTGCCTTTGAATGGGATGGACTACTCATTTAAAATTAAAACCTCCTTTCAGGTAGAAGAAACAAATGGTCACTAGTGAGTTGCACTGTACTCAGCAGGTCATGTGTTAACAATATTAGCAGAGGTCAAGCGAAAAAGCTGTGGATGGCTTCAGCCCCATTAGGCAGAGGGTGGGTAATTTAGACATGTCATAGAGAGATAAACTATTTTAATAATACCCAGTAAAAGAGAATACTTATGACCATGAAGCAATATTGTGAATAAATTTAGCTGCATGTCTCTTAAAATCTCTGACTTACGTGTGTGTATAAAATATACAGATATGGTGGGCACCTCATTAGAAACTTGCAGCTTAAGGGATGCTCTACCATCCTGACCAACATATCGCTGCTGCATGTAACTAAACTAAATAATTTCTTTCACAATCTGCTCAAATGTTATCTTAAAATTGCAAAGCTATTGTCTGGTCCCCTGTGCACACTGAAAAGCTACTTCAAGGCAGCTGGGTTCAGGCAGGACTGCTCCAATATTCAGAAAGTTTGCAGACTTACTGTATTCATGAGCCCTTGGTAGCTATTTGTTGGACAGTAGTTTTAAGCGTAAATTATTCCTGTCCCCTTGATTATTCCTACAATCTTCTATCATTCTCAATTTCGGCAACAAAATAACCCAATTATCTCAACTTAAGCTTTATACGTGCCTTTATCCATTTCTCTCCTTACAACCTCCATTGCTTTTCTATTTCTTGTACTGCTCAGCCCATTGTGATTAGAGACAGGAAACTTTTTCATACCTGAAGCTGTGGAGTTCCTGGGCTACTCAGAAAATGCAGGTTAAACTGAACTTTGTAAACTAATGCCAAACCACATCCTCAAGCAACAGCTTCTAAGCAAAAGAAGACAAAATTATTACCTTTTCCCAAGGAGTAAGGGCTGTTCTTTTCTAAGAAAAATGTCCTATGCATACTGTTCTGTTCAGTGTTTCCAGGGATTCAGTGAGCTACCATGTCTCTAAGCATTTGGTATTAATTGCACTGCAGATAAAGTCTTTCAAAAATATTTTGAAAAGTCTGCCTCGATAAACAGACTTTACACTATTGCAATATTTATTGATGGGTCTTCAAAGAACTATTGATGTGATTTTGTGCTTTGCTATTAATCAGGAGAGTTCACAGAATAGGTGCTACAAAGTAATTTAAAATTCTCAGTTTCTATAATTAGAAATAATCTTACCTTTGACTCTACTCAAAATCTACATTAAAAAATTACAGAGAAACAAATAAACAAAGCCCAAACAAAACCAATCAAACCATTTAGACAAGGGGTTCTAATATTAGAAATCGAAATTCAAATAGTTTGTCAGTTATTTCTCTTCCAAAAAAAAGGCCTTTTATTTTCTATTGACTCTCTCTCTGTTCATGGGGTTTTTTTTTCAATGAAACCAATGCAGGAAAATATCGAAGAAAAAAATAATTAAAAATTTAAATTTAATTTCTCAAACACCCTAGTTTAGGTATGCTGTCCTTATGTGATATTTAATTACCTCCTGATTGATAAAAGGTAGAAGTGAAGTTATTAACTTTGAATATTAAACCTATTATGGCAGTATACAAATTTGAGAAAGTAGATAAGGTGGGACATTATGTATACCCATAAATTTTTTGTCTAATCATGTTCTTATATTGACAAGAGTATATTTGCTTCTTGTTTCAAGCTCTACTTACTTATATAATTTAATTTGAAAAGTGAGTGTTCTCACTAGTATTTTTTCAGGTATATATTACTACAGAAAGATGGTGGCCCCCATGGTAGTGTTAAAATTAAGTTCAGCCACTTTAGATCTGTAGGATGAACTCTGAAGAAATTAATCACAAAACTCATAGGACTGAATATTACATTAGATACAGGAACCAGTTGAAAACAGTTAGTTTAGTTAAAAATAAGGTACTTAAATATGTAAATTTCTCCTTCTATCTAGCATCTCCATTGATGCCAGGATACAGATGATTTTTCTTGAAGAGTTTTGAACCACAAAGTACAAGACAGAGCCCTTAACATTGATTAGGGATCTTCTATTAGACACCTTTCCTTAGGATTTTTCTAGAGGCAAAAGACAGAAGGACTACCTTAATGATAAGTGCCTGCCTTAACCACCTTATAATTGTGTTGTAGCAATTTAATACTTATTGCTTCTATTTACAGTTGGAAAATGTGCTGCCTGGGGCCCATGGCTCATCCTAAACAGTACCATCCTAGCTTGCTGCCATTTCCCAATGTGCTCTGAATGACTACTGTGCTTCATTAGCACTCAGAGCCCATCACCGTTTCTTACTAGCTGAGCCAGCTGATGACTGTGTTGGCTGAACAATTTTAACTCCATCTGGTAAAACAGAGTTGACAACTTTTTTTGAGTCAGTTGCTATGTATATTGAGAACTTAATTCTGTTCTATTTACTTTCACGGGATGAAGAGATATACAGAAGGGTAGAATTTGGCCTTGAAAACAAAAGAAGTCCTTTGAGGGGCAAAGCTGATGGCTTGTTTAGCCTCATATATGGGGGTGGTAAGCTGCTGCTGCAAAGCCTTTCTGCTCCTGTGACTCCTTAGCAGACCAGCTCATTTGCAACCAAGGAGAGTATAACCCCTGGCACTGGTGTGAGGTTGAGATTAAATATTGAGTAAACACCGCTTCAGGTTTCTGGCTTCAAGGAAACTGCAGAGGTGTAAATGACAATAATACTTGTTCATCAAAACTCAGGAGGAGTCTTGTAAAGAAGTACTGTCAACAAGATCTTGGCTTAAGTATTGGCAGAGTTGTCAAGATAATATTCATCATCCATTCTTTGCCTGTCATTGCTCACCAGCAGAGTTATTTCACGTGCTTTGTTACCTCCACTGCTGCTTGGAGATCACTATTTACCTCTGAAGCAAACAGCACTTTGAGAGCCTCCACGGATTTCAACTGGGCATCACTAAGAATCAAACATGGCTGGCAGCATGAACTGTCAGTATGAACTCCTCAAGTCCACATGCTCCTATGCAAAATCTCTAAGTCTGCTTCAAAGAGAGTGAGGCAGCTGAAAGAAGTGCATTGCAAAGTCTTTTTTTCAAGAGACTCCTTTTTCATTTGTATTTCCACAGCAAATCATATTGTAACCATGGCAGATGAAGTCAGAGACAGAAAGGTCATGATTATTGTTATGATTTGAATATAAGGATAATTCTGCCTTCTTTTCTTATGTTGTAAACCTATGCTAAATTATTGGTTTATTCCCCTAACAGTATTAAAAAATTGGTATAACAATGAATTTGGTAGGGAAAGGAAACAGGAATTTCTACCAGTTCATCTGGATATTTTACTCCCCAAAGAGATGTGGGAAGAAAGCAGAAGTTTTTTTTAAGTTCCTGAAATGGGTATTTTCACAACACAGAAATATTTCCAGAAAACATTCCACCTGAAAACTCTGAACTTATGGAATTCATATGTCTTCCTCATTACCACCTAGATTCTAAAGACAATCATAAAGGCAGTGGAAAACTATGTGATGAAGATTAGAATGATGTAATTTGGCAAATGAACCAGGGAATATGGATTAAGCTACCCAGATACTGTGTCCTTTTTCAGATTGACTTCTCCTATATGCTCTGTATTGCTCCAAATTTTGGATGCTGCAATTTATGCTGAATATGAAATTGTTTCAGGGCTCTTGTACAAGCTGAATCAAAGCTATATGTTTAAATTAATTAGTAGAGGACTGAATTTACTGATTGCCTGCATCTAGCCAGTGTGATAATAAGCATCATTAGTCATATTATTGTTCTTTCCTTGAAATAAAAAATAATGATAATTCTGAAAAATTTAACGAGATTCTTATCAGGCAGTGTAAGTATTCTTCTCCTGGGCTAGCTGTGCAAACCTTTAGGAAAAACATAGGTTTTGAGAATTTGCCTGAAACCCAAATAAAAGTTTGAAATGGCCAAAGGAACTGAATAGCTGGAGTGAACGATTTACTTTGAAATAATTTTTTTTCATGAGCTTCATATTTTTAGCTGTTTAGCACCTTCTTGTTTTAGGGAAAAGTGCTATGTTTTGTGCATAGTGAAGGAGATACTGATTTAAATAAGTGACACATTCAGTGTAATATATTGAATTTTCTCCCTTCATAAACAAGTGCACCAAACACACTGGGAAATGGGCTCTCAGTAAAGTCTGGTTCTTCCTAATACATATACAAATGTGAGGGAAACAGCAAAAATATGTTGCATTAAAAATCTACCTCCACATTTTCTCTCCTGAGCTGCACTAGCAAATAATAAATCTTCAGTTTTTCCATATAAAAAGTAAAATGTAGATTGGATCAAAAAAATGACCGGGGAGGTGTTTGGGGGCAGGGGAGGGGAGAAGGGGGGGGANGGGAGTTAGAACTGTAAATTAACATCAGTTTCAAAAGAGAAATTAATTATAAATTTTCATCCAATTTTTTAATGCTAACAATTATTTCAGACATAAATGTATGTCAGTGTCTCTCTAGGTGTAACAAGCTCTAAAATACAGACACCTGGTCCCAGTGGGCTACTCTGGACTGCCAGAGCTGACCAGTTCTGTTCTCAGCGAATCTAGCAGATAGAGCGGGGTTGCCCTGAAAGGTAATCCAAAAAGTTTGTGCTGAGCAGACATCCATCTAGTATTAGTCCTTTGCTTGTGAGCACATGGGAGTATGAATCACTGCCATGTCAGTTTGTCCATAAACAGACAAAGCCTTGGACCCAGCATGAGACCATCTCCTTTGGACACAGGCTGAGAGAACTGGGGCTGTTCAGCCTGGAGAAGAAAAGGCTCCAAGGTGACTTTATTGTTGCCTTCTGGTATCTAAAGGGGGCCTACAAGAGAGCTGGAGGGGGGACTTGAACAAGGCCATGTAGTGACAGAACAAAGTGGAATGGATTAAAGCTGAGAAAGGTAAATTTAGATTAGATATTATGAAGAAATTCTTTATTATGAGGGTGATGAGATGCTGGAATAGGTTGTCTAGATAAATTATGGATACCCCGTTCCTGGAAGTATCCAAAACAAGGCTGTAAGGGGCTCAGAGCAACCTGGTCTAGTGGAAGGTGTCCCTGTCCACAGCATGGGGGTTAGAGCAAGATGCTCTTTAAGGTCCCTTCCAACCCAAATCATTCTATGATGACAGGGATTTAGACAGAGGGCTACCTGACCTCCAGAACACATCAAATATTGGCTGGAATTTAGGGCCTACGTGTCGTGGGCAGAGTGCAACTGACCCTACATTAATACTACATGAGAGTTTCTAGAAAAGTCTCATGCCATATTTCAGGCATTAAGATTTAGGAAACATTAGCAGGTCAGCTTCCTGATTTACTCTCTTGGGCATAACAAAATGTATCACATTTGAATTTTGTCAGTCACTTTTTCCAAAATTTTTGCTCCAAATGCATTTGAAATGAAAGAAATAGTCAGAGCTCTTGACCCTTTCCTAAGTTTTCTATTCCAGTGATAAAAATTTTTGATTAAATAATACCAACTCAATCAGATTTTGATAAAAGTACCTCCGCAACTGCATTTAGCTATTAAAGTTAGCACTTTAATGATGGTGTATAAGTACCCTCATGTAGTGTTTATGTTTGCAAAATATCAGGAGTACTGGCAGGACTACTTATGGTACTGTTATGTTTGTGTCACTGACAGGACACAAGTCTCCTTCTGATGTGACTGAGATATGATTTGTGCCAGATGTGATTTCATATGAAGTGCTTGTACAGAATCACATCTGTCAGTATATTCTACAGCTACAAAATTTCTAACTATCTATGTCAACAAAACCCACTTCATAACATAACTTTCAGGCAATTTTCAAACTTAAGAAGAACTATCTTCTAGCATAAGCACTGAAGTGAATAATTTGTGTGCAGTTAAAAACAGATTCTCTGGAGGCAGATGTGATTTACTCCTAAACTAGCAGTTCAGAAACATTAGTGAAGAAAAATAGTATTTTTTCTGTGACTGCAATTCCACTATGATACAGAAGTACCCTTCTGGGACAGCTAAAAATTTAAACCCACAGATTTCTTACCTTTTATCTTAATAAATTTCCTCTTTTTTTTTAATAACTTTGGAAGACTAAATTAATTAAAAAAAAAAAAGTGAGATGTTAGATTGACATGATGATCCCTGCTAATTTAAATGTGACATTTTGGCTTCTCCTGGGTTAGTGTAAAACCCATCCCATCCTGGTACCATTAAGACTGAAATTGGATTTTTTAAGTGGGAAAATATATTCTTTATAAAACTAAACTTGCCAATTATACTCTAAATATTTGGGTTACTTTGAAGCTTACATTAGTGTTAAAGATATACAAGAAAGACTTTGACTTGTTGGAACAAGTCCAGAGAAGAACTACTAAGCTGATCAGAGGACTGGAGCACCTCTCATATGAGACAGGCTGAGAAAGCTGGGATTGTTCAGCCTGGAGAAGAGAAGGCTCCAGGGAGGCCTTATTGTAGCCTTCTGGTACCTAGAGGGGACCTTCAGAGGAGCTGGACAAGGACTGTGTAGAACGTTGTGTAGTGACAGGAGAAGGGGCAATGGCCTTAAGCTGAAGGAGGGTAGATTTAGGTTAGGCATTAGGATGAAATTGTTTACTGTGAGGGTGGCAAGGCTCTAGAACAGGTTGTGAACTCATTACCCCTGAAAGTGTTCAAGATCAGGCTGGATGGGGCACTGAATAACTTCGTCTAGTGGAAGGTGTTCAAGCCTATGGCAGGGGAGTTGGAACTAAATAATCTTTAAGGATTCTTTCAGCTCTAAATATTCTATGATTCTGTAAAACAGTCGAACCGGGGGTTGTCCGCCC
>VXBU01006371.1:3175-16789 GCA_013400315.1 Bombycilla garrulus
CGGGTCCGGGTGCGGGGGCCGGTCCTGCCTCTCCCTCTGCCCTGCGCGGGGTCGCACCCGCGCTCGTTCTCCGCTCCCTAAGAACTTTCCCGGCTTGACTTTCCCTTTGTCCCGTTTATTGGGATTTCCCGCAGGGCAGCTGAGCTGGCGCCGCTGCCATCGCTGTCCCTTTGTCCTCGGCCCTGGTCCCTCTGGGGATGTCCCCGAGCCCTCCCCGGCTGAGGAAGGAGGGGGACAGCGGCTCTGCGCCACCGCTCCGCCACCCTCTGCATCCGCATCACCCGGGGATGCTCCCGGGACATCGCAGGGGACAGCGGGGACAGCGCGGCTGGCGCGGGGCCCGCCTGGCACAGGGAGCGGAGCATTCCCTGCCCGATTCCAAGGGCTGGCCGCTGGCACGGGTGCTGTTCCTGCCCGCTCTCGAGGCTGAGGAGCGGCCGGCCCTCCTGGGCTCACATGACGGCACTTTCGAGGTTCGCAGAATTAATCCCGGCCCCGTTCCTGGCGCCGTTCCCGGCCCCGAGGCCCCGATTCGCGCTGGCTCAGCGCTTCCCGGGATGTCAGGAATTTCCTGGAGCAGCGCCGGGCGGCTGCCAGACCCCGCTCGGAGCTGCCTTAAAGGCGCCGTGGCTTTTCCCGGCTGGAATCCTACCGGGAGCAGCCCTGCTGCCCCAAAAGCAGAGCGGGGTTGAACCCAGGGAGCAGTGCTGTGTCGCTGTCACCGTGGCCCTGGAGTCCTTCCAGATCTGTCCCGGCCCCTGGTGGAGTCTGGGATGTCACCCGGCCTGGCTGAACCTCCTCACGTTCTCACGGTGCCACTTCTCAGGTGCCTCCAAGTGTCACTTGTGGGGGACAATGGCCCCCGTGCACACTCCTGGTGTGGCGTGGGGCCGGGGCTGCAGCTCCAGAAGGTCCCAGAGAAAGTTCCAGAGAAGGGCCCAGAGAAGGGCCCAGAGAAGGGCCCAGAGAAGGTTCCAGAGAAGGTTCCAGAGAAGGTTCCAGAGAAGGTTCCAGGGAAGGTTCCAGGGAAGGTTCCAGAGAAGGTTCCAGAGAAGGTTCCAGGGAAGGTTCCAGGGAAGGTTCCAGAGAAGGTTCCAGAGAAGGCTCCAGAGAAGGGCCCAGGGAAGGTTCCAGGGAAGGTTCCAGGGAAGGTTCCAGAGAAGGCTCCAGAGAAGGCTCCAGAGAAGGGCCCAGGGAAGGTTCCAGGGAAGGTTCCAGGGAAGGTTCCAGAGAAGGTTCCAGAGAAGGTTCCAGAGAAGGCTCCAGAGAAGGGCCCAGAGAAGGGCCCAGAGAAGGTTCCAGAGAAGGGCCCAGAGAAGGTCGCAGAGAAGGTTCCAGAGAAGGCTCCAGAGAAGGTTCCAGAGAAGGTTCCAGAGAAGGTCCCAGAGAAGGGCCCAGAGAAGGTTCCAGAGAAGGGCCCAGAGAAGGCTCCAGAGAAGGCTCCAGAGGGTTGTTGGGGAGCCAGGCTGTCCCGTTGTGACGCAGGAGCTGTGCCGTGCCCCGATCCCAGTGTGATCCCAAAGGGATCCCAGCAGAGGGAGCAGCAGCAGATCCCTCTGGAGGACAGGGGACGCCGGCCATGGAGCAGGAAGAGTGGGAATTCCGCAGTCCCCGAGGGCTGTGCCCGGGCAGAGAGCTGCAGGGACAGCGAGGGACGAGCCAGGGTGACACCACGGGTACAAAGACCTGTCCCGATGGCTGGAGTTCATCACCCGCGAGATGAACCACGGGGAAGAATTCATTGACCAAGAGCTGCGCCAGGAGAAAGGCGGGAGGGAGCAGGAACTGTGCCAAGGGCAAGGCAACAGGCACAAGGATCCGTCCCCAGGGGAGGAATTCACCAACCGAGAGCGGTGCCACGGGGAAAACAAGGGATCTCAAGGGTTGTGCCAGGGGGAAAACAAGGGATCCCAAGTGAGATGCCAAGGGAATGGCAACGGATATAAAACTCTGTCGCAATGGGAAGATTTAATCCACCACGAGATGTCCCAAATGGAAGAATTCATTAACCAAAAAATGTCCCAAATGGAAGAATTCATGAACCAAAGGATGTCCAAAATAGAAGAATTTATCAACCAAGAGATGTCCGAAATGGAAGAAATTATCATCCAAGAGATGTCCAAAATGGAGGAATCCACAAATCAAGAGATGTCCCAAATGGAGGAATCCACGAATCAAGAGATGTCCCAAATAGAAGAATTTATCAACCAAGAGATGTCCCACATGGAAGAGTTTATCAACCAAAAGATGTCCCAAACAGAGGAATCCACAAACCAAGGGATGTCCCAAATGGAGGAACCCATCAACCAAGGGATGTCCCAAATGGAGGAATTTATCAACCAAAGGATGTCCGAAATGGAAGAATTTATCAACCACGTGATGTCCCAAATGGAGGAATCCATGAACCAAGAGATGTCCAAAATGGAAGAATCCGCAAACCAAAAGATGTCCCAAATGGAAGAATCCGCAAACCAAGGGATGTCCCAAATGGAGGAATTTATCAATGAAGAGATGTCCCAAATGGAGGAATCCACGAATCAAGGGATGTCCCACATGGAAAACCTCAATGACCAAGACCCGTGCCAAGGAAAAGGCAGGAGACACCAAGAGTGGTGCCAAGGGAACATCAATGGATACAAAACTCTGTCCCAGTGGGAAGACTTCATCCACCACGAGATGTCCCAGATGGAAAAACCCATCAGCCACAAGAAGTCTCAGATGGAAGAATTCACTGACCAAGACCCGTGCCCAGGGGACACCACGGGACACCCAGAGCAGCGTCACGGAATGTCCAAGGATACAAAACCCTGTCCCAGTGGGAAGGCTTCATCAACCAAGAGATGTCCCAGTGGGAAAGACTTTCCTGACCAGCAGAGCAGGGGTGGGGTCAGTGTTGTCCAGCTCTGCTCATCCTGACCCTCAGGGCCTTTCCCTTGTCTGATCCCACCTCCGACAAGTTCAGCCTTCCCAGGGAGTTCATCCAAATTTCTCCTCCTGGCTGAAGTCCCTGAGGAATGGTTCACATGTGTTCCCCAAAAATGCGCTCTGAGGCCAGGCCGTGGGAATTAATTAAAGGAATTCAAGGAATTCCTGTGGGTCTGCCAGCTGCTAATCAGCTCCAGGAGGGGTGGAGTGCTCCAGAGGGGTCCCCGAGTTTGGAATGTCACCGTGGAACTGAGGGGGCTGGGATTCATGGAATCATGAAATGGTGTGGGTTGGGAAAAACCCGCTGAGGACATCGAGCCCAGCTCTGCCCAGGCCACCAGGGTCAGTGTCCCCAAGTGCCACATCCACAGGGTGTTAAGTTCCTCCAGGGATGGGGACTCCACCCAGCCCTTTCCAGGAAGGAATTTTCCCAGAATCCAACCTGACCCTCTCCTCCTGGGGAGCAGATCCCAACTCGCAGCTGGCTCCAGGAATTCAGGGAGTTTTGGAGAGCTAAAAGGTCTCCCCTGATCCCTGTTTTCTCAGCTGCTCCTGGAGCTCCAGACCCTTCCCGTGACTCTCTCCACGGATCTTTGGTGTCACCCAGAGTCACCAAACCCCAAGGAATGACCCCAAACTCAATCCCTGGGGTAACTATACAGCGAGAACATTTATTTCCCGTGGACACCTGGAACAGTCTCTCCCACGCTGGACGATTGGAAACACAAATCCAACCCTCTCCCGGTTTGGGTTCAGTCTGTTCCCAGCTCTGATTTTTTACACCGTGGATGCTCCTTCCCGACCCCGAGTGCCAAAGGAAATCCCAACGATCCCATCACCTGGAACTCGGCTCCTCCCCGCCGTCATCCTGCTGCTTGGCCATGAATTTCTGTGGGGAAGGGAGAAGAGATGCTGCTGCAGGGATCTTCCAGGATTATCCCCTAAAACCTGAGCCAGGAACACCTGGGCCGGGTTCAACCAGCTCCTCCTGTGGCCAAGCTGGGATTTCCCCCATAAAATTCCCCAAAATTTATCTCCCAGCACATTGACACAGGAAGCTCCTGAGGGGAACGTGGCCAAATCTCAGCCGTCAGGATTTTCCCCACAATCTGGGCATGGAATTAAAATATTTCATATTCCCAAACCCCAAACGCAAGGTGGATTTCCCATTTTTCCTGGTGGTACCTCCATGTTCTGGCGGTGCAGGGGGGTCCTGCAGTGGTTGATCATGGAGGGTTCGTCGGCGTAGAAGAGGGAGCAGATCTGGCAGAAGAATCCGGCCTTTGGGACCAGGATATCCAGAGCTGGGGATAACACCACAGTCAGCACACACAGCTCCAGGAAATGTTCCAACCTCACGCTGCTCCAGCCAGCTCTGGGGGATTTCTGATTCCTCAGGGGGAAGTGACAGCTCTCCAACGTTGCAAAAATTCGGGTTTTTCACCCAAGCTGGTCCCTGCCCCAGGGTTATCCCCATTTCCAATAAACACATCGTTTTCTGGGAATAAAGCAAGCAATCCTATGGGAGCTGGAGCAGTTCCTGAAGGACTGACCCCATGGAAAAGTGATCTGTGTTGGAGCAGTTCCTGAAGGACTGACCCCATGGAAATTCGGGAAGTTCCTGAAGGACCGACCCCACAGAAGTTGGAGCAGTTCCTGAAGAACTGACCCTATGAAAGCTGGAACAATTCCTGAAGGACTGACCCCATGGAAAAGTGACTCATGTTGGAGCAGTTCCTGAAGGACTGACTCCATGGAAGCTGGAATAATTCCTGAAGGAATGACCCCATGGAATTTGGAACAATTCCTGAAGGAATGACCCCATGGAATTTGGAACAATTCCTGAAGAACTGACCCTGTGGAATTTGGAACAATTCCTGAAGGAATGACCCCATGGAATTCGGAACAATTCCTGAAGGAATGACCCCATGGAATTC
This sequence comes from Bombycilla garrulus, assembly GCA_013400315.1. Taxonomy (NCBI): domain Eukaryota; kingdom Metazoa; phylum Chordata; class Aves; order Passeriformes; family Bombycillidae; genus Bombycilla; species Bombycilla garrulus. Next base: position 8,038 of record VXBU01006371.1, read on the forward strand.
AGAACAATTCCTGAAGGAATGACCCCGTGGAATTTGGAACAATTCCTGAAGGAATGACCCTCTGTAATTCACTCCATCTCTACACCCCCATTTCACAGCTCTGGCAGCAATTCCCTACTTTCCACGCCCTGAATGTTGGGAATAAAACTCTCCAGAGGATGGGAACCCTCAGGAGACACCGCACTGCACCCAGCTAATAAAAATTCCACCTGCATTTGGGAACTGCAGGGGAAAACTTTCCATGAGAGGCTTCCAAGTTGAACCAACTGGTTCAATATGGATTTGGAGGAGCTAAAAAAATCCCACAGATTCTGGGCCCCGAGTTTGAGGTTCACTGTGAGGTACAGGAGGAGATTTCAAACAGGCAGGAAAACCTGGAGCATTTTGGGGGATTCCTCTGGATTTACCTTTGGGAGTGCTCTGCGTCTTGGGGACACCTGGAAAAGTCGTTTTCTTCTGCTGAGACTTTGGTTCTGCACCTTCTGATCCCAGCTGAGCTGCTGGAGACAGAAATAAACGTTAGGATGGAATAACAGGATCATGGAAAAGAATCGTTGGATGGTTTGGGTCGGGAGGGACCTAAAGGACGCGGACAGGGACACCTTCCACCAGCTCAGGTGGCTCCAAGCTGGCCTCGCTGCTCCTCACCTTTTGGCTTGGAGATTTCAGCCATTTCCTCCTCTGGGTTTGCATCTCCTAGAATTCCCATCTCCTCCGGTCCCGCGACGGCGACGATATCTTCGTCATCCTCATCCTCGGGCGGGATCTTCCCCGGCAAAGCGTTCTCCTCCTCCTCGTCGCCGACCTCGTCGACCGTAACGAAGTTCAGCTCTTCTTTGAGGTGATTGAAGTCGGCCAGGAAATCGTCCTCGTCCTCGTTAACCTCATCCAGGGTCACCAGAGGGTTGTCCTCGTTGTCCTCCTGGATCTCATCCACGGTCACCAGGGCGTTGGGATCGTCGGGCACCGAGGCGGCGCCGTCCCCGGGATTGGCCTTGCCCTCCTCGGCGGCGCCCAGCTCGTTGAGGGGCAGCTCCTCCACCTCGCCGATCTCGTCCACGGTCACCAAGGGCTCCACTTTCAGATCCCTCTCCTCGTTGCCGTGGGAGCCCTGCTCCTCCTGCTCCGAGATCTCGTCCAGGGTCAGCAGCGCCTGCGGGTCCTTCACCGCCTCCGACAGCTCCTCCTCTTCCACCACCTCGTCCACCACCAGCAGCCCCCGTGCGTCCTCCTCGTCCCCGATCTCGTCCAGGGTGACGAAGGACGGCTCTCCCCCCCTCCCTTTCCTCTTTTTGGGCGCCGGCTCCGAAGGGTTGGCTTTGGGAGCTTCTTTTCTCTTGCCCCTCGGGGGGTTCCGCCGCGGCGCCACCGGGGACTCGGCGTCCTCCAGCACCTCGTCCACCGTGACAAACTCGTCCAGGTTAAATGGGAACAGCTCCTCGTCCTGGGAATGGAATGTTTAATTGATCATTGAACAATGGAATATTTAATTGTCATCTCCAATTATCATTTCCAATCGTCATCTCCAATTGTTATCTCCAATTGTCACCCCCATCATCATTTCCAATCATCATCTCCAATTGTCACCCCCAATCGTCATTTCCAATTATCTCCAATTATAATTTCCAATTGTTATCTCCAATCGCCATTTCCAATTGTTATCTCCAATCGTCATTTCCAATCGTCATCTCCAATCGTCACCCCCATCATCATTTCCAATTGTCATTTCCAATTGTCACCTCCAATCATAATTTCCAATTATCATNCATTTCCAATTATGATTTCCAATTGTCACCTCCCATCATCATTTCCAATTGTCACCCCATCATCATTTCCAACTATCATTTCCAATTGTCACCCCCATCATAATTTCCAATTGTCATCTCCAATCGTCACCTCCAATTGTCATCGTTGGAGGAATGACGTTGTTGGATTCAAGGAGGAAAGAAATAATCCCAAATGTAATTGCAGAGTGAAACAGAAAAAAAATGAAGGGTTCGGGGTTTAAATGGCAGCACTGCGCTGAGAAAATGGTTTAATTTAATTTATTTTAATTAAATTTAATTCAGGGGTAGGTTAGGAAGTCAAAGGGCTTTGGGAAAATCACAGCGGATTAATAGGGGATGAAATTTTCCATGGGTGAAATTCAGTGGATAAAATTCAGTGGTTTTCCCACCCTTTCAATCCCTTAATTTTCCATCCTTTTAATCCCATGGTTTCCCGTCCTTTAATCCCATGGTTTCCCATCGTTTAATCTCATGGATTTCCCATCCTTTAATCCCATGGTTTTCCACCCTTTCAATCTCATGGTTTTTCCATCCTTTTAACCTCTTGGTTTTCCATCCTTTTAATTCCATGGTTTCCCATCCTTTAATCCCATGGTTTCCCATCCTTTAATCCCATGGTTTTTCCATCCTTTAATCCCACGGTTTTCCCATCCTTTAATCCCATGGTTTCCCATCCTTACCTCCTTCTGCTTTCCAGCACCGCTTTTCCCAGCTGTAGCACCGCCCCCACCAGGAACCTGGAAAACGGGACAAAAACTTCCATGAAATCCCAGGAAATCCCAAAGCACAGCTTTGCTTGGATCGAGGAGCTGCTCTGGGATGTCCCCACAGCTCCAGGGATTGGCCACCAGCAGGTGACACCTGGCTCAGGAGCCTCTTTTCCATCTGCGCAGAGGGTTTGGAAAAGCAAATTCCAGCTCCCCAGAGGACACGGAATTTATTCCCACTCGGAGCTGCTGCAAGGAATTCAGTTTGGATTCGCTTCCCAAACAACTTCCACAGCATTTTCCAACCATCTCCACCCCTGTGGTGCAGCTGAACAGATCTGGTGGCCCAGCAGCTCCTCTGGTGGCCCCGGGATTCACGGAAAAGGGATGAATCACGGAAAAGGGGGAAGCTCAGGGAACACATTCCCACCCTCCTCACCTGATTCCCGCCAGGTGCTCCGCCCTCTCCCTGCTGGCTCTGCTTTGAACTCCCCCGAGATTCCGGCTGGGAATCCTTTTCCTGCTGGGATGAGCTCTTCCCGCCGTCTCCCTGCGCTTCCACGGCGGAATTCCCGCTCCCTTTCCACTGGCTGCTCCCAGCTCCCGGCTGAGCCGCGCCTCTGGCTGGGATTTTCCTCTCCAGCCCCGCTCTGGGAGGGATTTTCTGCTCCCCAGCTTTTCCCAGCGAAGGCTCGGTGATCCTGACGGGAATTCTCTGCTTCAGGATATCCGGGACGGACACCACGGCCTTCAAAAGGGTTTTCCCAACGCAGGATTCCTTCAGGGACGCAGCTGGATTTACCGCAGCCGCCGCGTTGGATTTTGCGGCTCCCATCCCTTTATTTTGCGGGATTTTACCCAAACTTCCCGCCTGGCTCTCACCAGCAGCGTTCCCAGAGTTTTCCCCACCCTTAGACGACGTTTTTCCAGGTGTTTTCTCCAGCTCTGCCCCAGCCTTGCCCCAAATCCTGCCCGGATTTTCCCCGGCTTTGAGCACGGCTTCCTCCGCCGTCCCCTCTCTCTCTGCTCCGGCCACATCCCGTTTTTTTCCCGGAGCATCCCCAGTTTTTGGGACGGCTCTCCTCTCCGTGGATGTCTCATGGCTGCTCCTCCCAGCCTGGGGAACGGGATGTTTTTCTGGCTGGGTGCCGGGCCGGGTGACAGCGGGTGACACCGCGCCAGCCCCGTCCGAGCTCGGGGACGTTGTGGGGACAACTCCCGGCGTTTCCCCGCCCGCCGGGATCCCCTTGCTGGATGATTCCAGAAGCTCCACGGCGGGAGCAGAGGCCTCCTCATCCTCATCCTCCTTTGGGATTCCCAGCTCTGCCTCATCCCGAGCCTCTTCCTTCTCCTCTGCCCTCGCTCCGGGCGATTTCCTCCCGGGAATTCCGATCCCGGGATCCAAGCCCTGCTCGTCCTCCCTCGCCGCTCCTCCCGGCTGCTCCTTGGCAATGTCCAGTTGTCCCCCTGGAATCTCCTCCTGGGTATTTGGGGTGGGAATTTGGCTTTTCCTGGGCTCTCCCGATGGATTCCCAGCCGGTTTTTGCACCGTTCCAGATCCCTCTGGAATTTTTTTCAAGCCAGAGCTAAAAAGCGTTAAAAACAAAACAGAAGAAATCAAACCACGGGGGGGGAATTTCAGAATTCCAGAATTCCCAGAAAGCTCCAGACGCTGGGTATTTTTTTTCCTGGAGCATCAGGGAATGGGATTGGGAATTCTGTGGGAAAAGGGGACAGACTGAGGTGAATAATTCACGTTTTGGAAAGGAAAATTTCCAGCCCACGGAGGGAAAAACGGGAATATCCAACCAAAATGAAGCTCCTGTCTGCAGTTCCCAATCCTGAGAGAAAAGGTTTGGATTTGGGATCAGGTTCTGGTTTGGGTTTAAAACCCAAAAAGCCCGATGTGGAGCTTCCCAAGGAATTCCAGAAACTCTCCCCTGAAGGAAAGGATCCTGCAGGATGAGCTTGGGAAGTGCTGGAATTAAGGATGGCTGTGCTTGGGGAATTCCAGCAGAATTCCAGCACGGAATTCCTGCTCCAAAACCTGGAAAAGTCAGGATTGTCCAGGAGAGAGGGATTTGGGATCCCCCAAAAGGGATTTTCCCATCAATTCAAGATTTCTGGCTGTGCTCAGCTTGTTTTCCACTGGGATTCATGGAAAACTCTCCCTGAATTCATGGAAAACTCTCCCTGAATTCATGGAAAACTCTCCCTAAATTCATGGAAAACTCCCTCCCAAATTCATGGAAAACTCTCCCCAAATTCATGGAAAACTCCCCCAAATTCATGGAAACACAGCCTGGGAAAGGCAGAGCCCATGGGTGGAGTTTAATTAATTAAAGCTTCAGATAAAGAATTAGTAATTATTAATTAAAGTAACAATTCTGGTGTTTTATGCTCCCTATGAATTAGAATGGAATAACTATGTGGAAAATGTGTGGAGAGGGGAAAAATGTTGATTTTCCAACTTTTCAGGAGCTGGGATTCATGGAAAACTCCCATTTAAATTTAAATTTTAAATTGAAATTTGAAATTTTAATTTTAATTCCACCTGTCTGGAATCACTGAGTGGCTGTGAGGAAGAGATTCCCATTAATTTGGGAATTAATGCTCCCAAAATTCAGCTGTTTCTTGGAATGACAAGGGAAGAAAAGGGATCTGGGAATACAGAGCTTTTCCATAATGAAATTCCTTAAATTTTAGGATCATCCTTACACAGTTTTGGGGTTTTTAACAGCAAAACTCATCCAGAAATCTGAACTGGAATCACAGGAAAAAAGGGATCAAAGCTATATTTAACAAAAACTCCTAAAAATTTCCAGGAATTCAGCACTGGGAAGAGGAATTCCAGAGGTAGGGAGAGAAAGAAGAGCTGCAGGATGGAATAAAAGCAAGAGAAGGAGCCAGGACCTGAGCAGGGCAGAAAAACATGGAAATTTCCACAGAAACTGGGATTTCACCCTGTTTTTCCATGTTTTTTAAAATGAATCTGAAATATTTTGGCTCTGGAGCACGTGGATTGGGAAGGAGGAGCAGCAGGACACAGCTGGAGCGAGGCTCAGGAATCCCAAATCGTGGATAAAGGTTCCAAGAGGGAAAAGAAATGGATGAAATTCCCCAAAAATTCCCAAAAATCCTCGCAGGCCGTACCTTCCTCTGCTCCCATCCTCTCTCTTCACTTCCCTTTTCCCGGTTTCAGCCTGGAAAACAAAACCCCAGGTCAGGATTTCCCAGTTCCAGAGGGATCAGAGCGGGATTCCCATATCCCACCACCCCAAAGGAGGCACTGGGAGCCAGAATTCCAGGGAATTGTTCCCAGGGTGAGAATTCCAACAGTGAATGTTCATCCCTCCTGCAGGGCTGCCAGGGTTTGGAACAGGATGGATTTGGGGCACAGGGAGCAGGACCAGCTCCCTAAAATCCAATTATTCCTTAAAAACCCCAGTCCCTATCCCTAAAATCCAACCATTCCTGACCCCATCCCAAAAATCCAGCCAACCTCTATCCCTAAAATCCAACCATTCCTTAAAATCCCAGTCCCTATCCCTAAAATCCAGGATTTATCCCAGATTCCCCCTTCCCCGCGCCAGGAGTCTCCCTTACTTTTTTTTTTTTAATTTTTTAAATCATTTTTTTTTTTTGGCATTTCGGGGCTTTTAAACTCAGATTATTTCCAGGAAAATCCAAGAATGAAAATCTGAAGTGATGAAGCTCCATGAAAATTCCTGAACTGGATCCAGCTGGGATCAGGTAAGGTGTCCCTGACCTTGGAATTATTGGGATTTAAGGTCCTTTCCAACCCAAGACATTCCATAATGCCCTAATCCATGATTTATCCCAAACCAGTGTCCATTTTCCTGCTATTTTCCTGCTTTATGCCAAAACCTGAGGGAAAAAATCCCAATCCTGAGGGGAAAATTCCAAACCTGAGGGGAAAATATCTAATCATGAGGGGAAAAATCCCAAACCCTGAGGGAGAAATCCCAACCCTGAGGGAAAAAATCACAACCTTGAGGGAAAAAATCACAACCCTGAGGCAAAAATCCCAATCCTGAGGGGAAAATTGCAACCCTGAGGGAAAAATTCCAACCTTGAAGAAAGATCCCAAACCCTGAGGAAAAAATCCTAATCCTGAGGGGAAAATTCCAAACCTGAGGGGGAAATCCCAACACTGAGGGAAAAAATCACTAATCTTGAGGGAAAAATCTCTAATCCTGAGGGGAAAAATCCCAACCTTGAGGGGAATATTCCAAACTTAAGGGAAAAATCCCAACCCTGAGGGAAAAATCCCAATCCTGAGGGGAAAAAATCCCAAACCCGAGGGAAAAATCCCAAACCCGAGGGAAAAATCCCATCCCTGAGTGGAAAATTCCAACTGTGAGGGGAAAATCCCAGTCCTGAAGAAAAATTCCAACCCTGAGCACAAAATCTCAATTCTGAGGGCAAAACCCCAACTCTGAGGGGAAAAATTCCAACCCTGAGGGAAAATTGCAACCCTGAGGCGAAAATTCCAACCCCCAGGGAAAAACTCCAACCTTGAAGAAAGATCCGAAACCCTGAGGAAAAAATCCTTTTGAGAGGGAGACTCTGACAGGAAAATCCCTATTCTGAGGGGAAAAATCCCAAACCTGAGGGAAAATTCAAATTCTGAGGGAAAAAAGTCCCAACCCTGAGAGAAAATTCAAATTCTGAGGGAAAAAGTCCCAACCCTGAGAGAAAAATCCAATCCCACTGCACAGCTTTTTGCAGGAAGGTTCTCCCATNCCCAATCCTGAGGGGAAAAAATCCCAAACCCGAGGGAAAAATCCCAAACCCGAGGGAAAAATCCCATCCCTGAGTGGAAAATTCCAACTGTGAGGGGAAAATCCCAGTCCTGAAGAAAAATTCCAACCCTGAGCACAAAATCTCAATTCTGAGGGCAAAACCCCAACTCTGAGGGGAAAAATTCCAACCCTGAGGGAAAATTGCAACCCTGAGGCGAAAATTCCAACCCCCAGGGAAAAACTCCAACCTTGAAGAAAGATCCCAAACCCTGAGGGAAAAAATCCTTTTGAGAGGGAAACTCTAAGAGGGAAACCCCTATCCTGAGGGTAAAAGTCCCAAACCTGAGGGAAAATTCAAATTCTGAGGGAAAAAAGTCCCAACCCTGAGAGAAAATTCAAATTCTGAGGGAAAAAGTCCCAACCCTGAGAGAAAAATCCAATCCCACTGCACAGCTTTTTGCAGGAAGGTTCTCCCATCCCAAAAAAAAACCCCAGATGGTGAAAAATGTGGAATTTTTTACCTCAGGAGCATCTGTGTGGGAGGACAAGGAGCAGGTGAGTGTGTGCTCTCCCATGGAGTAGGGGTACTGCTGAAGGAAGCTGTACATGGAGCGCGCGGCCTTGGCGCTGTCCAGCTGCAGGATAGCCTGAAAGAAAATAAAAAAATTCCACTTATTCCTCCATTTCTGCCTAAAATCCTGCAATTCCAAACCCTGCCTGAATCCCTCGCTCGTTTCCCGCACTTTCCCGGCGTAAAAAAGCTCAAAAGTCAATTTAAAATGTCCCGATTGGGGTCCTAAAGGTGAGAATAACTCAGTTTTTTTGGGATTTAAAAGATTTTTTTCTTGGATTTGGGGGTTTTCATAATAGTGTCTTGGGTTTTTGGGGGTTTTCCTTGGTTTTTTGGGGATTTAAAAAGCATTTATGTGGATTTTTGAGATTTAAAAATATTTTTTAATGACTTTGGGATTTAAAGGACGTTCTCCTTGGTTTTAGGGGGGATTTTCCAGGGTTTTTTATTTAAAAGACATTTCCTTGGTTTATTATTTTTTTTTTTACTTTAAAAACATTTTTTTGGGTTTTGGCATCTAAAAAACATTTTCCTTGTTTTTTTGTGATTTAAAAAAACATTGCATTGAGTTTCTTGGGACTTANTTGTGATTTGGTGTTTTGGGATTTAAAAAACATTTCCTTGAGTTTTTTGGGACTTAAAAGCCGTTTCCTCAGTTTTTTGCAATCTAAAACCCAGAAAGTCACACAAAACCCCTGTCAATTCTGCCATTCCCACTCTCTCCAATTCTCAAAAATTACTAAAAAATTCCCCCAAGTAATTCAAGAAATTCCTCAAAATACCTCAAAAAAATCCCCAATAATCCCCAAAAATCCTTTCAAAATTCCAAAAAAATCCCAAGAAATTCCCAAAAGATTTCCCAAAAATCCCCCCAAATATTCCCCAAAATCCCCTAAAATTTCTCAAAAGATCCTCCCAAAA
>VXBU01006372.1:0-51233 GCA_013400315.1 Bombycilla garrulus
CGTCCCGCTCCGCCCGGCGCTCCTCTGCCCGCCGCTCCTCCCGCTCCGCCCGGCCGCCCGCGCCTCCGGCATGAGCGGCGACCAGCTGCACAACGATTCCCAGGTGAGCGCTGCGTGCCCGCCCGCGGGGCGCGCTCCCGGGGGATCCCCGCCGCGGTGCTCGCATCTCCCTGTGCCGGCCCTGGGCTGGCCGCCTCGCCACCCCCGGACCCCCCGCGGGGGGCCCGTGCCCCGCGGCCGCCCCCATGTGTCCGGGCAGAGCCCTGTCAGCCCAGCCGTGCCCCCGCGCTGGGATGGGGGGCGGTGGGAGCGGGGAGCCGCGTGTGACCCCCTGGCTGGGCGGAGAAGGGGAGGGGGCAGCTGCCGCGCTGCCCCGGCTCGCTGCCCTTTGGGGGGCTCGGGAGGAGTCCCCCCGTGAGCTGTGCGGGGGCCGGGGGGCGCTTCACCCTTTCCCCCATCACCTTCCGCATCGCGCTGGGCTTTTCCCGTTTGGTATTTAATTCCCCTAAAAATGAGGGTTTGGGCGGGGGTGGGGGTCTCCCCGGAGCGCCGCGGGCCCGGGCGTGCTGACGGTGTGTCCCTGTGTGCTCTCCCCGCAGATCGAGGCGGATTTCCGAGCGAACGGTGAGTGCGGCCCCGGCGCGCCCCTCGCACAGACATGGCGTCCCAGAGACTAAGTCCCGGCTCCGCGCTCACCGGCCCCATTGTTCCCATCGAGCTGCCAAAAGCGCCCCTTTCCCGCCGGGATCGGGCCCCCCCGACCCCCGCCGCCCCGAGTGGGGGCACCGCNGGCCCCCGATCCGACCGCAGCGGCTCGGCCGGGGTCGCCTTTGGGCCCCGATTCCTCCCTGGAAAGTCGCCTTGTCGACGGTCGGGACTTAGTCTCTGCGCCATTTTCTTTTTCTCTCGCTCTCTCTGTGGCTTTTCTCTCCTTCTCCTCCTCCCCGAGCTGCTGCCGAGCCGCCTCTGCAGAGGCACCGGGCCGCCATCCCCGGCACCAGCCCCTTGTAACCGAGGGGAAAGCAAAGTTTTTAGCTAAAAAACAAAAATTAAAAATCCCAATTCGCCTTTTTTTTTTTTTTTTTTTTTTTTAAATCGCAGGCTCCCTCCCCCCACTGCTCCCCGTCTCTGTTCCTTTGAGGGAATCCCTCCCTTCCCCTAAAATGAAAGGTGATTGCAACATGTTGCTCTTTAAAAGAAGCTGCTGCATCCATTTTAAGATCAGTCTTATTTTCTTCCTTGCTATTTAAATGATGTGACTTTACCTTGTCAGATGGGTTTTTTAAAATTAAAATAAAAACCTACTTTAAGAAAACTCAACAGACCATAGTGTAGACAATTCCAGAAAGGTAGACAGCATCACTTCAGGGACTTTTCAAGCTAACTTCATTTTGTTCAGAAACATTTACAGGAGTCCTGTCATTTAAAGTATAGATGTACTTATATAATAATTTTTCATATATGCTTATATTTATATATAAATGTACATGCATATCTGTCTATATATACTTAGGTTCTTATATATACTCAGATGTACAATATTATCTTTTCTAATCAGCATGATGACTGCTAACTTTTTCTGATAATTTATTAATTTTCATAGGAAGCAAGCTAATTGCTCCGTTTGATAGGTGTCAAACTGAGGTGCTTAAGCAGGGTGAAGGGGAGTTGAGGACATACAGCCAACCTTTGTGTGTATGTGTTACTGTCACTGTTTGGGATGTGTGAGGAGCTCTGAGCTGTCCCCTGACTGCTGAGGTGGTAGAGGACAAAAAAGGTGGTTGGAAATATCTGCTTGACTTATAGTTACACTAATTTTTAGAATGCTTTTCTGGATGATGTCCACGTGCCTGGTTGCTTTGTAGGCTACTGCGTGTAAATATTTACAGATCTACGCTTGCGAGCACCTTTCTTTCTGTCAGTTCATTGGAATGTGATTGTGTGTTTGCAGCAGGAGCAGACAGTGTCAAATATGCAGGTTTTGAACTCTTCATTTCTATTCTGAATTTATAGCGGGGCTCTATGAACAATTCTTATCAGGAAAAAAGGGTGCAATGGATTTTCCAAGTACAGGTGTAACTCTTGAAGCAATTTAAATAAAAGCTTATATAGGAATGCTTGTAGCCTTCTTATGCTGGAAAATACTTGCTTCATCCAAAGATCATCTTTATTTAGGGAAAAATACTCCCTGGTAAGCTTTAGTTATTTAGTACTGTTGTACATAGAGGAAGTGATGTATATTTGACCTTTCGACTCCATCTTCCAGTGAACCTTTCAGAGGGATTTTTCTCCTCTGTTGTGACCATGTGCTGTTTTATTCTTCTAAGAGTTTTAGTCATACAGCTCTTAAAGCTGCTGTGGTTTTTATTTCTACCATGTGTTGTAGGAATTCAATGCAGAAATTCAAAGTGAGACACCTTGACGGAAAAACTGAATTCCTAGTAAATCAAGCACACAAAACAAACCCATACCAGTGTAGGCAACAGCACCCTTTCCCTCCTATTGTAATTATTTGTGGCAGTCATGTAACACCATTGTCATTGATCAGAGGCCCCTAAACCCCAAACCCTTTTCAGCACTGGAAGGTACGTGTAACCCTGTTAGTCTTGCTAAGGGAATAATGCTGAATAGCCACTGCACTCTCTGAGCCTGTGACCACCCCTGATCTCCCTGAAAACCTGTCACCTCTGCTTGCTCTGAGCCTTGTTTCCTCTGCACAGGAGCTCTTTGCACTCGTGCATTAGGAATTGTCACGCACGGATCCAAGAACAGCGGTTCTCCTTCAGGCACAGCACTGAGGCTCGTGCTCTTATTTTCTTGTTTTGATCCTATTTAGTGGCAAAGATTAGGAGTGGGTAGTAGGAATCCCAAGTGCTGTTCCCCCCCCCTCCCAGATGTTTAGAAATTGGTTGTACTTTGATTATTGTCAGGCAGCGTTAAACAATAGAGCCAAACTCTCCTTTTAGGTCTCCTGTGCTTCACATTTGGGGGAAGGGAAGTTTTTCTGGGGGCTGGTACTGACTCATCCCAAATGTTGAGCGTAGCAGCAGTAAACATTTTTGTTAATAAAGAATGTTTTGGGTGACTTTTGGCTAGCATATCACTAATAGGGCAGCTTAAGCACTTTGAAGCTCCTTCCTGTTGTTATTAGTGTTCCTATCTGGGTCAGTGGACACACTAGTTCGGGTTGTGGTCACACAAGTTGTTGCAGCTGCAGTGTGTTGGGTGGATCTGCCCGTTGCAGGTCACCACAGCCCAGCCCGGTTGTAGCTGGGAGCCTGGGTCTGGTTGCACACCCCTTTCATTGATAGCAGGGGAGTGTTGGCTATGGGAGGGGGTGCCAGCAGTAAATGTGTGTTCCTGGCTATTTCTTGTCATTAAATAGCCAGATCACTCTTAAGCTAGAGTGTCCTGGGCAAATTCCAACTTGAGTAATTGCATTCCGTTTCAATATCCAGGTTTTCCCTCCTGTTTGGCCATAGTGGGTATTTTTTTCACCTTAGCTGTATTTTTAGTATCTGTACCCATTGCAAAGAATTTTCTGTGTTCAGTCCTAGCAGTGCCTGCTTGCAGACCATGCTGAGAGCAGTATTGTGCTGAAACAGCCAGCCTTTTCTGCAGGTAACATCCTTGCAGTCTTCAGCATTCAGAAGGGAAATGGAGTCCAAAACTGTTGTTTCCAGCTACAGCTTGGGTGCTGAAAATGTCCCCACCTCTAGAGATTTGGATTCTACTGAGTTTTGCCTTTAAAAGCTTTGTTACTCAGGTTGGATGTAACAGCCTCTTACTACTGAGGGTAATGTTGAGACTAAAAGCAATTTATCTTGACTTTCAGCTCTCCCATTGTGTTTGCAGAGTGCAGTAGATAAAAATTACTTTTGTTTGCAAAATAATCAAATTGCATTCCAAAACTACTAAATTCCACTAACTGCTATTAGTGCCTTGGCCGCTCAGCAGCCTGTGATCAGAACTTGTGTAAAATCCAGAGCTGCTCAGTGTGGAGACTGAGGACATCACCCCAAGCAGTGCTTTTTGCTTCCAGTTGATTTGGCCAGTAATGTTAAGATGCAATTTGAGGTCAAGTATCACTGGAGTAACCATTACAGTGCATTTACAGGAGTCAAGTGTGAATTTGTCCAGCCTCACAGAGGTGGCTTCTGGAATTCAAACATGTTTGGAGGAGGGGCTTGCTTTAACAGTGAGTATTTTTTGGGGGAAGAAAACCGAAGCAGCAGCATCTTATCAGGAACTGGCAGGTTTTTTATGTTGGCCCAGGCACTCATGGGGCATCTGTGTATTTATCAGGCTGGCAGCATAAGGGAATGAGCAAGAGGGAGACTCAGTTTAAATAACAGGAGTGCTGAACCAAATGCCTTACGAGTTAAGGAATTTCAGCACGTTTTGTGTTTTGCATTAAGTTCATGTTTCATGTATGACAGAGCTGTGCAATAAGAGGTGTGGGTGATTTAAATGCTAACAAACTGTAGAGCAACATAGCAGAGATCTTTAGGATTTCTCAGTGGTTGTGAAACAGTCTGTTGGAAACCAGATTTGTGCTTCCTTGCTGCTGCCTTTGCTGGCGCCTTCTGGATGGGTGAGAGTTTTTTGAAGGAGAGCAGGGCCACTTCTGGCGTAGGGCTGTGTGTACCTTAGCACTGCTGTTAGAGCCACTGTACTAAACAAACTGCACGGATTTAGGAAGCGTGAAGGCACTGCCTGTGCTCTCTGTGTGTGTGACATGTCAGGGAAAAACTGTCTTAAGTTCCCTGGGAACACGTCTCACGAATGCTTTAAATGTCAAACGTTTGGCAGGAGATCCAAAGTACAAAAGGTAGTTAATGGTATTTAGGTGCAGATTGATATCTCTGCTGAAAATTTCCTTTGCCTTTTCTGTGATACATGGAGATGAGAGTCCACAAGAATGTAGCTTGTTCTTTCCTTGCATGGCTCCCTGCCTTCGCTCCAGACTGCAGTGCTGGTGGTGAGCCTGCATTGTGGGAAGTGCTGCCCACAGCCTCAGAACAATACTTGGGTAGTTTGAAGTCTGCAACCACTTAATTTTTTTTTTTTTTTTTTAATTTCAGAAGTATATTTATGTAAGACGGCGATCTCTGCAAAGTTTTTAATTTTGTTTTTGCATTGATTTTCAATATGTTCACAGCAATCCCTCGCAGGGCTTGTTAGGATATGACAGTGTAGCTTCACTATGGGAATCTTGAGATTATGATAGGTGAGAGTACTCTGAAGTAAATTCATGTAAAGTCATTCATGACGCTTCTCAGAAATGTAAATAAACATATTGTTGGTAAGCTGCTCTTCACTATCATGTGCTACATGATATAGTAGTTGCATCTATTTTCCCCAGCAGAAGCCTCAGAAGGGCTTTGCTAAAGACCTTGAGATGTTGTGTTAATTGTTCTGACACATTCGGCATTTAGGTTAAAACTTAATGGGTGTCTGGTGGGAGTGGGGAGTTGAGTGCATTTCGGGAGCTGCAGCCGACTTGTGTTTTTTGTTAAAACTCAGCAGAATTACTTAAATGTGCTGGAAGATGTGTTTTGGGAGTTAATGGCCCATGTGTTTCTTCCTCCTAGCAGGTTTTCTTAAGACGTTTTTCCTTTTATTCCAGCGTTAAGCACTCTCTGTCATTAATGTGTTATCAGGGCTTCTTTGTTTGCTTTGTAAAACGTGAAAAATTTAGAACCAGAGGACCTGTGTAAAAATCCTTTTTTTACATAGCTTCATGTAAATTAGACACACAGCTCATAAATGTGATCAAGCACAAATTAGATTTAATTTCATTTACAACTGTGACTTCAGATATTCGTTAGATAGTTCATTGAATTCCAACCTCCTGAGTTGCACTGTCAGCAGAAACTGCAATAATATGTAATTATAACAAGTACTTAACATCTCATTGACTCAAATTCCTCTGTTAATGATTTCACTGGATTCCTGTTAAAGTGATACCTGCTGAAATAGCACAAGCCACTGCCCTGTTAGAGGGAGGCTCCGGGTCAGTTTCTTCCTGGTCTTGTAAATTGCTGTAGTTCTGCTGAAATCAGTGGAGCACTGACAGTGTATCTGCATTTTTGTTACTGGACTTCGGGGATGGTCTTTAATGTCACAGTGACTATTTAAGAGAAATACAATTTAACCTTAACAATTTAACCAAATTTAACAATTTAATCAGTGCAGATTTTCTTTCCTGTGGCTTTTCAAGTTGGGACAGTTTCTCTTTCAGGTCTGCTTGAGCTGGTTGTGCTTGATACAGTTTCTCATATCCTTGTAGGACATGTAGTCATTCACAAATACTTATTGGCTTACTAAATTTAATTGGTTTTCTGGCTTCCAGTTTTATAGATACAGCTCCCCACTTCATAGAAAACCTCACGCTCTGAAAGATAGGAGCAAAATCTATTTAGTGTCATGTATTCTGCTTCTGCCTGGGTTTTCAAAGGTCTGTGTCTTAGCTTTCCAAATCTGAGAGAAGATATTTGATGTAGAAATCAGTGTTTATTCCCCAAAAGGGACTCTCTCTTTTGACAAAGCATATGACACATCTGCCTGTACCTTCTCCCTGCAGGACTCTGTGTTCTGAGCTGTTCAGCACTGTCAGCTTTTAAACGTGGATCCTCTGTAGATTTCAGAGTGGTTCCTCCTGGTTAAGGGAACAGGAGAAGGGTATGGGCTTGCTGTTGCTTCAGCAGTGAGTTTGCTGGTGTTCTGCTCTTCTGAAAAAAACAGTAGAAAATAAATTCCAAAGCCAGTTTATAGCTACAGTAGGATTACTCCTTTTAAACAGCGTTCCCAGTTACTGCTGTCCTTACTCTGCCAGTAGCTGCCTG
This sequence comes from Bombycilla garrulus, assembly GCA_013400315.1. NCBI lineage: Eukaryota > Metazoa > Chordata > Aves > Passeriformes > Bombycillidae > Bombycilla > Bombycilla garrulus. The sequence continues at coordinate 6,849 of VXBU01006372.1, forward strand.
CTCCAGGGAGTTCCTCTGTGTGCTCTGGTGGCTTCCACTGTCCATCACTGGCTGAACACTGGAATTACTACACGTGGAAGTGCTGTTCAGGCAGAGCAGAGAGAGCCTTTTCTGCTGCAGGCTCCTGCTATTTGCTAGCCCAGCTGAACACGTTGTAGTAGTGGTTTCCCGGTGTGTATGAGACTACAGTATTTTTAGCACAGCGTTTGTTCAAAATGTCCTGGCTGACATAAATGCTAAATAATTCCAGTGGATTTAATGAGGTTTATAGTTGGAAATATTTTCATTTTGAATGCTTGCTTTTTAAACTGATGATCTTAGTCAACTGCAGTAGTATTTTGTGGTGTCGCAGCGAGAGTTATGACATTTGGAAGGTGATGTGAAAAGATAGGGTGAAGTTTAATTTTGGATTCTTGTGACCTGCATGGTATAAGGAGGATTAAAAGGTTGGTTTTGACTTGAGAAATATGAGCATACCTCCATGTTTTCAAGTGGAAATTTGGTTTCTAAATTTGACTTCTGCAGTTGCTCAGCTGATCAACAAGTGAGAGCTCCAGAGCTGAGAATGAAAGTGGAGAATGTGGAGCAGTAGTCAGTCTTCCTGAAATTTGTTCTTTTGTAATATGTCCTTAGCATCAGTGATTCTCAGACTTTTTAAAGATAAAATTAGATTTTTTTTTTTTTAAATCCCTGTCTGTGTCAGCAGGAACAGTGGCAGGAAATAGTTTTGTACTAGTCCTTGCAACAAACAATAATTTGGGAGATCCTCCAACGCAGCTGGTGAAGTTCAGACTTGATGCTTTTGGAGATGTGGGAGACCTTGGCAATTAGTTCTCTGTTAATACTAATAATAGAGATGGAGTTCTATGATGAGGGAAGATGAGTTGGAGAGGGACAGCAGTTCAAGTAAGAACTGCCTCACAAATTTTCTAGTGTTGTCACAGAATTCTGGTGATGTTTTCCATCATCTCAAGACCTGTTTCTCTGCTAGAATAAAATACTGCTGCTTCACCCTGGGAAAGATCTCCTTGTTTCATGGCTGTTGCTTGACTCTCAGCAGCTTCTCTGGAAGGTGGTTGCAGCAGTAGCTCAGTTTGGAGGAATGACTCGCACCCACAGCTGCTCTGGCTTTGGGATCTGCCTGTTCCCAGTAGGAAGGAGTCCCAAGGGCGGCCTGCAGTGAGCATGCCTTACTCCTGTCTTGGGAGGGTTTGGAGACAGGGGCTGGAAAATGTCTGAAATGCTTATCTTGATGGGATGGGGGCAGTGCAGGCTCACTGGAGGCACAGCAGGAAAGTTAGTGTAGGTGCTTGTCACTCAGCCTCAGCAGACAGTGTCTCCTCAAGAAAAACACCCTGCATCTCCACCTGGAATACTTAAATTTCTTTCTAAGTTTGAAGGTGTTGACTTCTGAAACTGGGATGATGGCAGGGTAAAGAGGGACAGCATCACACCATTGGGGAATGGTTTTAATTGGAGGCTCCTGTCAGTCTCAAAGAGACAAAAGTTGCTTCCCCCAGAGCTTCCGATCGGTAGATGGTTTTGGATTCCTTATCGATATTTTTGACGTGAGTGTATTTGTTCATGTTCACAAGCTTGCCATATGCTTTGTGCAGTTGTGAGCTGTGTGGGTGTCCCTGTATGTATTTTTATCTTATACCTTCGTCAGAGAAGGAGCTTTTTAGGGAACGTTAGCAAGACAATGACTTCCTTCTCTATCAGTATCGCAGAATGCTGAGCCTCATGGTGCCCACTAAAAGGTGGAGATTTTCCTCCATAATTCTGCCCAGAGTAGAAGTGTTACAGACGGATGGACATTTCATGGAGTTCAGCTTTGCAGCAGAGTAATTCTGTAGCTGCCTGTATCTTTCCATCACTGGAGAGGATTGATTTCTGCCTCAGGAAAGCTTGGAGTGTACTTGTAGCCTCACTAAAATATTTTGATCAGTCTGTGTAACTCATCTTTGGCTGTGTCCATTAAACACATGTTCCGTGCTGGGGATGTGCTTGTGTCCTGGTTCTGGGCAGGATAGAGTTAAGTTTCTTCGTAGTAGCTGTTACAGTCTGTGCTTTCGGATTTAGTATGAGAGTAATCTTGATAACACACTGATGTTTTAGTTGTTTGGACAACTAGCTAAGTGCCTGCTTGGTCTCATCAGCTGCAGTGTACAGCTGACAGTCTCTTTCACACACACAGCATTCAGCACATAGTGCAGCTTTATTTGGGGGAGAAATACTCTTACATTCTCAATAAAGGCATAGTTCTGGTTCTTCAAGATGTCCATTTTTCTTCCATAATGCTATTTTTCAATGATTCTCTAAAAATAAGACCCTGGTGGTTTTTATTCCTTATTGCACATTTTGTAATCACAGTCACTGATTTGCATAGTGTTACTAATTTTTGCAGCAAGCATCCAGGAACTCAGTAGTTGAGTATTTTCCTGTGTTTAAGAATAAATTATAAGAAGAAATGAAATATGAGATCTGGTGTTGAGTGTGTATTAACTGCATACAGCTTTTCTGCCTAAAACCCTGCCCTGAAGTCAGTTTTACCGAAGGCTTTGGAATTTCTGAAATGTTGGGCTCACTCTACTACTCTGTATGCAACAGGAAATTGGAAGTTGTCTTGTTTCCATCCAAACATCTTGTCAGTTTAGTGCAGCTAGATGTGTGGCAGTGTCTAAAGAGAATAATTTTAAGATGTTTGAAGAACAGTTTTTTTAGACGTTGGCCAGAGATGTGGCTTCATACTTAAAAAGTCAAGAAAATAATTCCTAGGGATGGAGCAATCTCCAAGTGCAGATAGCTTTTTAATTTTTTCCTGGCATTTGTCACATACTCTGCTCTGTTGCCTAACACAGCTTCTGACACATGAGAGCATGAACTTGTAGAGTATTATCCAGAACATTTTTTCTTTCATTTGTCACTTCTGTACACATTTTCAATTGAACAACATTGCAGCAGCTTTTCCTGTGTATGTAACATGGAATAGATGACCTGTACTTTAGGGCCAGGGCAATGTACTTTAGTTGAACTTTTTATTGGTGGCAATATTTTACTACTCAAGGCTTACCCTGGTATTTGAACAAGGGCCAGACTTGTCAAAACAGCTGCTCCTCTTCCTCTGAGGTTGCACTTTCTTGTTTTGCAGAGGTGGCTTATAAAGACCTTTTAGGGGAGAGACACTTCAGTGTTTTTTCTCCCTTTGAACTATAGTGTCTGTTGCAGATTTTTCAGTAGCTGGAAGTAGAGTTGAAAAACGTGGTGACCTTCTAACTAAAAGGCAGAGATTTCTGGAGTTAGGGTTTAAGCACAACTTAGTATTTTTGTGGTCTGTAAGCAGAGTTTTAGGGGGAGAAAAGTACAGGTGGTGGCAGGAGACAGACACCCTATTGCATGCAGTCTCTTCGGAGAACTGATAACCAGGTAGGAAGGGAAGGCTGTCTTCCTTCATCTGCTCTGCAGCAGATGCAAGTGGATGGAGTTTGTGCTGTCCTTAGGGAGATTAGTAGCTGATAAGTTGGCAGTTCTTATTCCAGCTTCTGGTTTGGTGCAGTGCTGCCTTGCCAGCTGTCAGCTTGTCTGGAGTGCTTGGTGCTCTGCTCAGGACATGAGGGTGAAGGGTTGAATGTGAAGAGAGACTCTTTTGAAGCTGAAGGCAGGAAGCATCGGGGAGGAACATTTTGTTACTCATGCATGCTGTGTCTGGGTTTAAGGTCCTTTGTGCTGTACATTATCTTGTCCTAAGGCCATATTGTTTAAAGAGGGAGTACTATGTTCTTCTCAGAGCTGGAGAAACCAGAACATAGTGGGAGGGATTTTTTCCAGCACAGAAATAGATGAAAAGCTGTCTGGCTGGGACTGAGATTCAGTTCCATCTTGGACATTTGCTTCTGACTTTTAATTCCTTCACCGGCTTAAGACTGAGGTGCTTATCAAAGGGGAGCACAAAGGGGAAGAAAAAGGAGCTTCTGCAGTTTTAGCATATTGTGATATGCAATTCTCATCTCAGGAGCTAAGGTGGGCATTTTTTCCTGTAGTGCTATGTTATTTTACAAATACTTACGATACAATACAAATTAGAAATGTTGTGTGGAGGGTTCTGCAATTAATGAAATCACTGGATCTGCAATAGAAAGGCAGTGTCTTCCTGGTTTGTGTGCAGGGTTCTGGTTCAGGTACATCAGTCTCTTGCACCATACAGGCCACCTTGCTGTAAGTGTCTCTTAACTGGGCCTGGAGCAATAGGAAGAGCAAATTATGTCTTCTCCCAGATTGTGAATGCTGGTGAGTGTGTGAGTAAGATCAGTTTTTGGAAAGATAAAATAGCTGGGATGGGCAGGTACTGGTTTAAACTTGCCTTAGGAAGGCACCTTGCAAGTTAGACGGGCGCTCTCCAGTTTAATCCAGCCTTTTGGGAAACGGGAAGCTCTGTGGAGATACGTGTGAAGGGGATGATTCATTGCAACACAAGCAGCGTGTACAAAATGGAGGCATGAAGTAGAGCTAGTGACGTACTCTGAGGTTTGTTCTCTAGAGTTAATGACCACCAGATGGGGAATAAAAGGCTGCCTGCTTTTCTTTTGAGGACCGGGAATGTCATTGAGACTGTTAAAATGTGCTGTATCTGTGGTAATGCTGCTTGTGCACAGCAAACCCTTTGATGTGTGGATCAGTTAGCTTTCCTTGCCCGTGTTTCCCCTCAACACTTGGGTTTTAGCATGGGTTTTGGCTGAAGATGAGATTCTTGCCGTGTGGTTTACAGTGCACCTCAGGGATACAGGGCAAAAGTCTTTGAGTGCTTTGTGCAGCAGAAAAACTGAGGTGCAGGTTGTGTTCCCGTGTCCACTGTGAATGGCCAGACACACAGGGGCAGTAGGTTCATGTGGACTGAAAAGCAGTGCAAGATGAGAGAGATAACTCCTAACAATGACCTCGATTAACTTCTGCAGTTTTGCTCAGTCCCTCTGTAGGTGTCATCTCCATCCATCTTTGCAGTAAGCAAGCACTGGCACAAATCAGAGTCTGAATGTCAGTGCTGTTAGCTCTGATACTCACAAGTTGTCATCCTAGAAGTGTGTAGGTGTTTGGGTTACTTCGTGTCGCTCCATCAGATGGGACATCTCTCCAGCTGTCCAAGATACCTTTGGACGTAAATGTGGAGAACATTTGCATTTTTCAAGAGCCTTTTACACTTTTGCAATCTCCCATGCTCCTGCCTTCTTCCTACTCCAAAACCTGGAAATAGTCAGAGGAGCCGTCATCTTGTCTGAGTCATATTATCATAGCTGTGTATGTCACCTGCACTTCATTAGGGAGCATAAGCAGGCTGTCCTTGAAATACCTGTTTTTATGAGTAGATAGAGTCTTCTAATTTAAAATATGCTGCTCTCTGGATTTTGGTAGCTGTCATAAACAGTGTCTTTCTTTTATCATCAGGTGGGCTTATTCAGCATCACCTGTGTTTAAATGAAGCTGCTTTCTGGGTTTTAGGCTGTTGTAATCATATAGATATAAAAAGTACAGCTTGGCCCCTGATGCTCTGTGCTTGGCAGCTTTAGTTGTCAGCATGAGGTCTTGGGAGAGCCCAGCACGGTGTAGTTTTATTTGCCCCAGTCTGTAGCTTGTCTTGCAGTAGATGAAGACTGCAGCTGGCAATAAGATGGCTATCCCAATAATTTAATTCTTAAATTGAATCCTGGGCAAAAGGCAGAAGCAGTTGAATTGGCGAGTGCATCATTTTCTTGTTTCACAAGTGGAGGTGTAAAGCTGTTGTTCTGGAAGCACTGCTTTCTGTCTAACACATTTTCCCCTTCCTTCCTGTCCTGCCCTGTTGTTGTGACTTCTGTCCACTGATGCATAATCGTCAGTTTATGGTTTTGCTCCGCATCACTGTCAAAACATGAGCTTGTCTGCGCACTGCAAAGCATGAATTTACATTTGAACCGTAGCCTGAGTTAAAATTCTCCTTCCCTGTATTCATGAGCGGGCCTCTCCTGCAGCACTCATCCTGGGCAATATTTGCCTCTTGCAGGAATCTGATAGATTTGTGTTCAAAGCTGCCAGCGTTGTGTTTGCACACCAGCTGAATCTGGTCTGCGTGCACTCCAGCAAGCTGGGGACACGGTGCTGACAGCAGGGATGGCGAGTTCAGCAGGGGCACTGGATCTCCCCAGAGCTGATCTGTGCTTGGGCTGTGCCCATCGCTGCTCAGGGTGCTTGGTGAGCATGAGGAACCATGCTGACACCATGGCCACGTTTCTGAGGGATCAGGAGCTTTGCTAAGTCTTTGTGTACTGAAGTTAGGGTGTATTTTTAAATGGTTTCCTTTGTAGGGAATGAAGCTGTGAAGCATTGTTTTGTGAAATAAGTCCCCTGTAGCTGTATTTCACAATAACATAAAACAGTGTTCAAAACAGATGTGAGCCTCATTTATTAAGGGCAGAATTAGCTTGGTTTTAATTTAAGTTTTTGTGGTTTTTCTCCCTTTTTGTAAATACCCTATCCATTCACACTAGCACAGGAGTCTCATGCTCAGATTCTAATCCAGAGTAAGAAAACTTGAATTCCAAAGGGAATTTGTGTGTGATTTCTTTTTCTAAGATGAATTTTTATATTGTCTTTTTGTGTTCATTAACATTTTAATCTCAGCAGAGCACTGGAATTATTCTTTGGCAATTAGCTCCATAGGTAACCAGAGTCAAACATGCCCTGACTTCAACTGTTTTTCCCCAGTACTAAGAAAAGTATTTAAAAATTATTGAAGTACATGCACTACAAACAAGTATAATGGTAATTTTTATCATAGTAATTCCAGAGACAAGTTTTCCACTGGTTTTCAGTTCAGGAAAGATGTAGTGTTCAGAAAGGCTTTGTTCTAAGCATCCACAAACTGTTTGAAGGCTCGAGAATTAATGCAGAAATGTGTCGTTTCTAGGTTCGTCACAGGTCTGTTATTTCCAGTTCTGAAGGTGGTGTCATTTGGTCAGCAAGTGTCAGGGAGACTTGTTCAGTTTTTCATCCTGTAAGCTCAAGCTCTTTCTTAAATCTTTACTGTCTCTTCCCCATCACTGGCAGGTATTTTTACAGTGTATATATAGTGCTAGGTGGTGTGCTTAGCACTCTGCTAACTACAGGTGTGTGATTTCCCAGATGCTGTGTCTGACTGGGTTTAGTTACATTCAGGTCAAATTACCTGGGGAGATTGGTACTTCAAAAAGGCACAGACTTAGGTTGTCAGGCGTCTTTGTACACCAAGACTCAGATGTTTCCTCCCTGTAGATCACTGCAGTTTTCCCTTGCACTTAATCCACCCAGAGCTACCCTTGTACATCAGATGTGCACGTAGTTCATAAAACACTCTCTTAAGGAGCAAATGCTGGGCTTAACTGCAGACTTTTCATAGTAGCAAAGTTAGGTGATTTAAAATTTTTTTTTTAGCATGTCATGGTTGGTATTAGCAAATTACCTCCTTGTTTTATTTGTCTGTGCTTACAGCTTTCACATAAAAAGGAAAATTGCAGTTTCTGTATCAGGGTAGCTGTCTTACTGTGAAGTGCGACAGGATTCAACTACTTGTCACAGTGACTGCAGTGACAGAAAGTGTCTTGTTTTATGTTTTGATCTCAAGTAACTCATACTCTGAAGTCTCTTGTGAAAACCTAATGCTGAACTGTTTCTCTGGCTGTAGATCTTTCTTGAGCTGAGAGCGCTGCGCTGCTTTACCTCCTAGAGACACAAACATGTCCTTAGGAAACCAGGTTGAACTTGCATTGTATCCAACAAGTTTGGGGAATTTAATTTAGCATCAGGAGAAGAAAAGTATTCCTGTTACTAGCTGTTACTTAATTCTCAATTGTATTAAACCTTTTTCTTCAGGAGTATCTTGATCTGTTGGAGCAGCTGCTTAGTTTTGAGAGTGGCATGTGTAGTTCAGTATCTCATGTTGTTTACTGATTTTCAGAATAGATTATTCACAATGATTTTTTTCTTCTGGTATTAGGTCTACTTGTCATGTAGTTTTCCCAAATTATGGGCCCTGTTTAGTATTACACAGCCCATTAATGAAAGCAGAAGGCTCCAGACTTTCACTATTGGAGCCTTTTTACATCTGATAGGATCAAATAAAAGGTGATCACAGGTCGCAGTTGTACCACAGGAAAAAGAGTGAATTTTCCCTGGTCTGCTGGAGACTGGAGTACAGGAAATAAGATAATTACTAGTTCAAAAATAAAATGGTACAGTTTAAAACTTGCAGAATAATGTTGATGAAATGCATAGGAATTCAGACAGATTAAATATATTTGGGTATTGCAGTTTCAGAAACTGCTGGGGCTGCTGTGCACTCCTGAGTAAAGCTGAACTTGCTCAGAGGAGAGAGAGCCTGGCTCTCTGCTGGATACCTGCACAGTGCTCTCACTCCCAAATGTGGTTTTGTCTGGCACAGACAGGCTTGAAACACTTGGGAGTTCAGGATAGGAGGGAATGGTGCAGCTGCTCTGGGCTCTTTGAGTAAGAGCAAACTGCTAAATCAGCTGGAGTGGCTGCAGCTTCCACGCTGGTATTAGTCTTTCATGTAAAATTGCTAATAAATTTTAATAGATGTAGTGATTTAATTTTGACTCTAGTAAGAATTGTAATAACTTCAAAAAATTGTCTCAACATATATAAATCTGGCAGCCAAGAAACTTCAAAATATTTCATAGCATTATGGCTGAATCATTCAGGAATAAATTATGAGATTGTAAATAGTCTTAGATGTTCATCTTGTTTCCTTTGCCTATTTCTGCTGTCAAATAATCAAGTGGAAATAAATATTTCCTGATGCGTTGGAATACCCCTGAAAATAAGATGTATAACTTGGGTTTCTTACTTAAGGTTATATTAAAGAGGAATAACAAAGCCTTGATTCTTTATGGTAACTTCTGTAGTGCTCATAGTTTTTCAAGCATGTTTCTACCCTTCTCACCAGTCAACCTTTTAAAAATATCAGGCTCCATGTTCAGAAAACTGAAAAGTAGAGAATGCAATTATGTTGCAGTAGCTGTAAAGTAGAAGTTCTGATATGATGGGAGCCTTTAGCTGAACACTTGAAGTGTAGTGATAAATGAGGTTTTGATGATACTCTGCACCTGCAACCTATTTCCTTTGGTTTAAACAGCTCATTTAGTGACTGTGGTAGTGGAGGGCATTTGAAAGCTAAAAAGGAAAAATTGTTTCTAGACCTTGCTATTTCTGCATAGGTAAAGAAAGGACTGCTCTTAAAATTGAGGCACAAGGTAACCAGAATTGATTTGGTTCAGTTTTTGCTTTCTTTTATATGGAAAAAAATTTACATAAATACTTCCTCCCCTTCATGTCCTGTTCAAGGCAGATTTGAGTTTTTCATGTGGTGGAATCTGAAAATGTTGGCTGTGTGTTCTATGAAGATATGCGAGCTATTAGTTAAAAAAAAAAAGAAAAAAGCAAACAAAACCCAACAAAAAAAACCCTCACCAATATAGTAATACATTATATGGAGTTTTTAATGGAGTGTATCATGCATAATAATGTAGCCACAGCCTTTTATCCTGTGTCAATAGGTTATGTTTTATATTCAGGTATTTGTAGTGGTGTGATGTAACAGTTGTCAGCTACTGAGATTTGGCCTGGATTTAACATAATAAACAGATTACAGCTGCATGAAGAGATTAAAATCAATGACTTAAAATAACATTTTGTAAATTGAAGACTTCCGCTGGAATTCAGTGCACCATATCTAGGAACTATTGCAATCATAGTTTTACTTTAAAAGTCCCATGTCCTACCCTGCTCTGCTGATCCTTCTTTCTGCATCCTCTTTCCCTTCCTTCAGAAGACTCAGGAGTACAGAAGTGCAGAAATCTCAGCTGTCATTAAACATTTACCTTTGGTGTACTTTCTTGTGTTTTAGCTGGAATCAGATTTCTTCTTGTATGCTAATTGTGGTAAAATCCCCTTATGGCAAGGGAATTGCATTCTCTCCCTTGACTTGAGAATGGGATTTGTGGCAAAGCAGGCTGATAAAATGCTTTAGACACTGCTGGAATTGGCCTCTTGTGGGTGAGTGATCAATTAGTTCACCCACAATGGGGACAGAGGTGGAATCGGGCTGTATCCGTCCAGTGCAGCCCTACACTTTAAAGGAATCATTGTAGAAACGAGCGAAAAAAACAAAACCCAACCAAAAAACCTGGCTGGGATCACTGTGGGAGTTGCTCCTACAGTGAGGAACTAGCTCAAGTGTAATAAAAGTAAGTTCTCAGTCTTGTGAAACAAACTTCTTCTAAGACTTTGGCCATGCTACCCCATCAGTTCAACTTAATAGGAATATTAAAGAAGTAGCAGGAGAATAATCTGACTCCAGTGCATAAAGCAGTAGTATTGCTTGGTAGAGATGATTTAAAGCTTCTACCAGTCGCTTTTTTGTCTTGTGCATTCAATTTAAACTCTCAAACCGAGCGTTGCAGAGGCTTGTTCCCAAGGGTGCTGCCTCTCAAGTCTCTCCTCCCTACAGCAAGGAGACCAGCACTGGCCAAAGCCACGCAGAGCTGTCAAGGGATGGGTAATAAAAGGCTTTGAGCAAATGCCATTAGAGCCTCTCCCTGAGGACGCTGAGCTTGTACCACTCCCATGTGCATAAACTGTGTGATCCTGGCTGCTGACACAGGCTGGGCATCCACTGCTGCAGGAGAGGCAGTTCAATGCAACTGCTTTTTTTACCCCCTGATTTGTTAAATTTTTCCTAGGGGGGAGCCCTTGTTCTGGATTAAACCCAGGAGAGTCAAACACACCAGCCCAGCCCTGTCCTTGTGTGGTGTTGGTGTGAATACAGGCTCTGTGTGAGCTGCTCTTGGGACATCGCTCTTGCGCTGAGGAGATGTCAAGATTTCAGGGAGTCTTTACAAAAAAAATTCTTTTCCATGAATCCAAGTACAGTAGTGATTTACACAGTCAGCAAGAGAAAATGTTTACTTAGTTGACATCATCACAGAGTAATTACTCCTAACAGCACAGCAGTTTTCTTGTAATCTACTACAGTTTTTAAACTTAGACCCCAAAATAATATCAACCTATTTTTTAAATACATCTGAAGTCTCTGTAATTGCCTGTAAGGACTAGGATTTGTCATTGTTTGCCCCTGTTTTCTCCTGGTTCACCATGGTTTGCATGCAGTAATCAGCTGTTGGCTTTGCATCACAAATTGTGCTGTTTGCACCTTTCCAGTCTAATGATGGTATAAAGAGCATTTGGAGGCGGAAAGAGCTTGTGCTGGGGGCACTGACTCAGTCTGCGGATGCTGTACAGAACATGAAGTTCTCTTGTCTGCAGTGCGAAGTTGTGACAGATTGCACCAGAAGATTCTCTTTGCTCTTGACCCAGTCTGTTGAAGTAACTCTCAGGGCTGTTCCTGGGGTAGTCATTTGCCAAAAATCTCCCAAGGGTGATTCAGCTCTCACCTACCTGTGTCTGAGGCAGCAGCACTGTCACTGCATGCCACACTGGAGATCTGGGCTTGATTCTTGTGCTGCAGCTGAGCGCTGGCTCAGGTTAAAGTGCCTCTTGGTGTTTCAGTTCACCTGGCTTGCACATCCTTCCTCAGAAGGGATTGATGAAATGTAATGTGTTGTCCCCAAAATTCTGCAGCCCAAACGGTTCAGCAAGAGCTCCTGAAGGAAAATATTCCTGCAAACAGAAAAAGAAGGGTTAAGCTTGCTTTAGATAGTGTTGAAGTAAGGGATAGGTAATCTCCTGCAGTCCCTGATAGATCCAAAGTCTTGTAAACAGGGCTGTAAATGTTGGGATTGCCCTGTTTGCTCGCCTTCTGCCCTGCTTCTCCAGAGGCGAGTGCCCCAGGCTCTTTCTCTTCAGCGACTCTTGGGTGACCCTGGGCAGTTCTTTTTGTCTCTGTCTCCCAGCACATCCATCCCTCGGTGTGGTGGGTACATCCCTCCCTTTGTCTCTTCCCCAGAAAAGATTCCGTGTGACAGCACCGCGTGACAGTTTGTGCACTAAGCTGTGGATCTGTGCTAAAGGTTGGTTTCTTTCTGACTGTGAAAATAGGATTAGTCCCCCTTGTATTATCTATTTGAATGCCCTGAAATTTTACCTTCTTTCATAATTTTAAGCTAGTTTTACACCCCTGGATGCCAGACTGGTTTGTGAGTAGTTGTCCAGGCTTTCCTGGCGTGTCCGTCTGTCCTGCTGTGCCGGTTATGTTAACCGAGTTTTGTGCAACAGGGAAGAAGCAAGGGAGAAATTGGAAAAGCCTGACATTAGATGGTGTAGTAAAATCTTTTAGTATTAGTAGATCTAAAATCCACAAGGAGCCTGCTTTTAACAACTACTTTATCAAAACGTTTTCCCCTTCCTGTCGATTTGTTACCGCTGTTTGTGCTCAGCCACAATCTCTTTGTGTACCTGTAAGTCCTTCAGCATCCCAGTCCCATATATTTGTGTATTAGCAAATGGGGATGCAGATAGAGCTGCAGTAAGGGTAAGGCTTTTGAAACCTCAGAGGTAACTACGGTCAGACTTGTTTCCCCTAGATCTGCTTGTGCCCTTCAGATCCCACTCTCAGCCTCATCCCAGCCTCCTGATGTGCAGGAGTGTGGGCTGTGGCTGTTAAATTTTGAGGCAAAACTGTGTCTTAGTTTTGCTTCTGTTTTTTAAAGATGGACATGCAGTGCAGCACTTTGTTTATTCATGTGGTTGTGGACTCATAAAGCAGTAGGAAAAAATTGCTGAAACTTTTTCTACCCCAGTAAGGGAAGGCAAGGAACTCCAGTTCTGAATGGAGGAGGCAATGGAAAATAAGTACTTCCGCTTCTAAGAGTGTAGCCTTATAAGAATAAATATCACTAGGAACAAGAATGAGTTTGCTCTTGATTCCTTAGGAGGCTACTCTGTACTCTGCTCTCTTTATGCCAGCACAGCAGCATTTTTAGCTGTTCACTGACGCCGGTCATTTCCCTGAAGTTTTAATTTGCTGGTCTGTTTTATTCTGCTTTGTTAGTGGAAACGTACTAATGGGTTTCAGCCTCTGACTCTTATATATACAATTACAGGAGAATGTTTTACATCTTGGGAATCCCTGGAAACACATGTTTCTGTTCACATGGAACTTCTTTGGTTTTGAATGCAAATAATGGATTGAAACTTCATTGTTGCCTCTCGGTCGGGAGCCCTTTGGCATGTGTAAGAAGCAGCTATTAATTTAGCCTTTCTGTACTGATCAAACATGTATTTTCATGCTTTATAAGGCTTTGTGTAATATTGTCTACTGCAATTTTACTTGCAGTGATTTTATGCATTTGTTACAGCAGCTAAGATCGGCTGTGGAACGGGAATATGTGAACGTGGCACCTCTTTGAGAAGAGGCCATGTAAAAGGTGCTGACAAGTCATTAAACTTGCTGCTTCTGTCTACACCCTTAGTTGTTTTGCTGCAAGATGCCTGTAGCGTAGTAGTTTCTTAAGGTCAGCATCCCTGTATGCCACACAGCTATCTCAATTACTTAAGCATTAATTACCCACAGAGTATTAGCTACTTCCCCAGCAGGTGAAAAAATGAGGTGCACAGAAAATAAGCAATTAATCCGGTGTGGCTGAAGAAAAAAAGACTTGGAGAAGGGCTCAAAACATGTGCACTAAGAGTGTCTGTCCTCTTTTTGAAAAGGCTCTTAAAGCACGTCTTGCTTTGCCTCCTGAGCCCCTGCAGTCTGGGTGAGATTGATGAAATGCCAGCAGTGACATTTGCTTCAGGTTAACTTCATCTCCCAGAGGCTCCAGTCACACAAGATAGGAGTGATCGGTCAGGTTTTTTTTCTGGCATCCTTAGCATCTCCCTGATAAGCTTTTACTATTTGGGGTATGGAAAAGTGAGCTTGCCAGCTTGCCCTGTCCTGTGGCCACCATGGCCTGTCCCTGTTAGCAGTGCTGTCACGTTGTTTCACCTCTCTGCCTTAGATTGATGTTGTCCTGAGGTTTCTGTGGAGCAAAAGGCGTATTGATCTTGTTTTGCAAACTTTGTGTTTTAAACAAGCTGTGTAATATCCTTGCTTGCATACTGCTGCTGGAGCATAGGGGAACTTCTGGAGAAGTTGGTGGAGCTGTTCTAAAGGACTGAGAATGGCTGGGGACAATTCTCTATCCACCTGTCTCTATTCTCCTGTAGAGATTCATCTCCAAGTCATTCCATTGGTTTCTTCTTTTCCCTCTATTCAAAAGCAAGGAATACTTGGCTTTCAAATGACAAGATTAATGAAGAATGCAGTATCTAGGGGGTCTGTCTTGTTCTGAAGCCAAGTTTCCCAGACTAGTCCTTTTAAGGAAAAACGCATCATATCTGTCTGGCCCTGGAGTATCTTTTGCCTCAAGTAACTGCTGAAGTGTGGAGAGGGGTTGTGAGGTCATTCCTTTTACTCTGTTTCTATCAAAAGTATTAAGTTTTCAAGCTTTGGCAGAACTTGTTACAATGTGATGTGGTCAATTCTGGCTCAGCCCAAAACAGGTCTTGTCTCCAAGTAAATATAGTCTGGGAAATGAATAGACTCAAATCTATTCAGTTGTGCTGTATTCCTTTATTTGAGCCCTTAGAAAAAGGAAGAATGCTCTCTGGCGGAGTTTTACTTTTAGTAATAAAGTTCCTGCCCTAGAAAGGAAAAACTGTTGGGTTGTTCTGCTGTACTTCTGCAGGCTCCCTTCTTGAGTTTTCACAACTATTTTTTTCCTGTTTCTTGTAAGATTACAAAATGAATGACTGCAGATCTAAACTTCACAGTAAAGAGCTGCATTGTGTATCCCACTTGTGCTTAGTCACAGTTAGTTTAGTTGTTTTGCAGTAAACTATAAAACTCAGATTTCATCTGGCTTATGGAGGGAAACAGTGAAGTGTTGAAGTGTCAGCATCCCTGAACTGCTGCACCTGACCCAGTGAGGCACCTGAAGTGAAATAAGCTTGTGATAGCACAGTAATTTATTTAATTTAAATTTGACTTCAAGAAGGCTTTTAAGGATTTAGATTTCTGTAGCAAGGTAGATTGTGGAGGTATCTTTATAAACACTGGTAAAAGGTTTTGTGTCAAGTTGCTTTTGGAATGGGTATCTTTGCCATTAAGTATGGCATTATGAAATGAGGAAGCAGAAGCCAGACAGTCTTGCTTCATTATCACTGTAGTTTCCTTTTTTTGACTGAAAACCCAGATCCTACTTCTGCTATTGAATTTCAGGCTTAGGTTATGGGAGACTCAACTGGTGGTTTCACTGTTCAAGTCATTTTCATTTCAGTATTCCAAGTGCTCTGCAGTGAGTTACTGCAGAAATAAACCAGCACAGCAAACAGATCTGCAATACTTTCTCAGGGTAAATGTTTTATGTGGATTTTGCAGTTGTGTAAATAGGGCCAGTAAGTGACATATCCAGTTTCACTTGGGAAGTTTATTTTAGATTATGGTTTTCTGCTCCAGTGTATCATCCACAATAGCACCGTTTCTGAACAGTGCCTTCTGGGTATGGTTTTCTGCTCTTGACATGTGTAGCTGTCTAGAGAGGCTTTCCAGTTTCTGTACCTTTCATATGTACACTTCTGGTTTTTTTCTCTGCCTTGCTTTATTGGGAAAGGTGGTGTCTCCCATACCTAGATGCAGTTCTATTTTCTGCCCAGGACATCTCTTCTCTCTTTCCTGGGCTACAGCAATGTCAATCCATTTAAATAAACTTCAGAAATGCTGTTTAATCAATTACTGGAACACCATGACCATAATGTGGCTTCCTCTAACTGGAATACAAATACTTTAGAAAAGTTTAGACCTCTTCCAGATTACTCAGGTGGGATTGTTGTATGTGGGTTTAAAATTGTTAAATCAAAACACATAAAGTCAGATGACTTGTCCAGAGTTAAAACCTGTTTAAGAGTGAGGGTCCCTGCACCTCAGACCATGCCATGTTTGCCGTGTGGTGGTTTTTCTGAGCCACACATGGCCTGCAAATAGGATTTTTTAACTCTGCACAAAGTTTCCTTTCTCAGACAAGATTTATAAATTGACCAGCACCTCACAGAGTGACCTTTACAGGTGGGATTGCATTGCCTGTTTAGGTAATGTACTATAACCCCGTCACTATCTGTATTAAAGATCTTGGATAATGACTCAATGTTACACTCTTTCTGCTGGCTGGATCTGTGCATTGTAAGGGTTAGTGCAACACTAGGCCCTTCTGGTCAGATGCCAAGGGTAAAAGTATGTGTTCTTTGTCAGGAACTTGAATAATATTTTAGCCACCTTGGACTACATTCACATGTTTGAACACTCATAACCCTTCCTGGCATAATTTCATTAACTAAACTGTGGTAATTTTAACAGTAGTCTTTATATACAAAATTTAAAAATGAAAACTCTAAAAGTAATAGGATTTGACAAAGCAAATGGGGGAAAAAACCTTGAAAGTAAAAAGTATTTTTCTGATAATCTGCATTTGAGGATGAATGCTTAAAAGGTGAGCCTGTGGGGAAGGGAAAAAAAAAATCAGTAAAATTCTTTAATTTAGGCAATAATAAAGAGACTTTAAGCTTTGCTTACTATTGCATCACAACCAGTGAGAAGAATTCAGCCGAGCTAGTGAAGAGGCTGCTGTGGAGTACATGGCATTACATGAAGGAGGTGTTTCAGCTGAGAAGGGATGGGCTATTTCTCCAGTGACAGGAAGTTTTTGAACTTGACCAGCTTTTGAACCCAATCCAGTGTTAGAGTTACCTCACTTTCAGCTGCATAATTTAGTGGTGCAACTGGAGAAGTCTTTTTTAAGACTCTCTTCTCCTTTCCTGAGAGGCTGAAAAGACCCTGCTGGTTTCATGTCTGCCAGAAGCAGAGGGTTTCTTGCTTGCTCATGCTTTGAGTTGAGTACAAGAGAGAGCCCTGTACTCACACACACCAGTGATCCTGAAAGCCTTGAGAGCTCGTTTGCTTCTCTTGTAACACACAACTAACACTGAGGCATTGGATTTAACTCAGGGCAGAAATTTCAGCCACTCTTCTGAAGCAGAAGTGTTACTGGAATAACAAGAAGTTAAAAATGTTGGTAACAAGATGGATTTTTCATGCTGTGTCCTCACATTTTGGGCAAGATTATGGTCCCAAGAAGGCAGAAAGCTTAAATCACTTTTCTGGACATCAGTGTAGAGAAGTATTGAGATGATGCTTCAAACAAATTAAACTCGAGCATACTCAGCATTAGAAGTATTTCTAGGAAGAGGAAAAGAAATTGGCATGTTTCTGGAACCAGAAGGAAAATACAAAAGACCTTGTCCATAGAATTTAGTAGGATATTTTAAAGAACAAAGAAACCTCTCTGTAAGCAGGTTAATGAGCAATTCAAATTGTGCCTACAAAAACTTAGAAGAAGGTGAGCAGAAAGACAGCAAATCTGAAGGGCTAATATTTATCTGGAAAAGCTACTGTTGACCAGAAATTGAGGTTACCAGATGTTAATTTGCTGGCTACCTCACTTAATTGGGGAAAAATTAGAAGGAGCCAGATTGTGCTCACACCTTTTTTCTCAGTTCTTAAAAATAATAAAAAAAAAAATCTAGTGCAGGATGATGGAAGAGAAATAAAAGTGGGTGGTGGGAGTGGGATAAAATGGCATCTGTAGC
This sequence comes from Bombycilla garrulus, assembly GCA_013400315.1. Taxonomy (NCBI): domain Eukaryota; kingdom Metazoa; phylum Chordata; class Aves; order Passeriformes; family Bombycillidae; genus Bombycilla; species Bombycilla garrulus. The sequence goes on from VXBU01006372.1 coordinate 24,516, forward strand.
ATCCTGTATCATGTGCCAGCACTACTCTCTTGACAGCTGTACTGATCAGGCATACACGAGCTTACGCCCCTCTCTGATGTCAGTATTTTATAAGAAAAGTTGCTGTCAAAACTGAAATATTAAAGTAGAAAGTAGCCTGACTTCCCTTGATTGTGACATGTAAGTAGTATTTTGGAAGGTTTGCAGAGACAGGTGTTCAGAACTGGTTTTTTGGGGCAAATGAATTTGGCTCGTGAATGAAAACATCACAGTCCCACATAATTGTTTTGTCACCAGACTAATTAAGCCAAGGGTTGTCCTTGTTATGGAGGGGACTGCTCACCTCTGCCATCTGCTGGGACTCTTCCTCTCCAGGTGACAACTGCCTGCTGGAGGAGGCTTTCTTTGCCTTCATCCCTGTTCTTGCCGTGCTGCAGTTGGAGCTGCCTGACCTTTTACAGCTCTGTTCCTGGATAAAGAGTAAAACTTCCCTGTTCCAGGCAGACATATATACAAGTATTGCAAATAGGGTTATGACTCAGCCTTTCCCCGGGGACTCAGCGCTGGAGCGAAGGCGGAGCGGGGAACACAGAGCCACAGACCAAAAGTGCTTAGAATTTCCCATCCTTAAATCAGCGTCCTTGTAATCTGACAGAGTTAAAAGATGAATCAACCCTACAAAAATGCAGAGCTGCTCGTGGTTTGTTGGAGGTATGGGGGAATGGCAGGAATAGTACAGGGACTGCGGTAATCTTTTGGAGACATACCAGGCTCAGCATTAACAGACAGAGATCCAGTGCCAGAGACATCAAGCTTTCTAGAACAGAAGAGATGCCAAAAGCTCTGTTTGGGTTAGAGGATACTGAAGGGAAAGCCTCAGGGTAATGGATGCTTGCCCAGTGAGCATAACCCCTGTCCCCGCTGTAACCTTGTGCTGAAGAGAGACTTTGTGTTTTCAGAAATATTTAAGTGTCACATAAGCTTTTGGGGGTTTAAACTTTGCTCAAAGTAGATGGTGGATTTTGCTAATGGTCTTGGAGAAGGAATAGTATTTATCTCCTTGTTTAGTGTTAGACATACTTACTGGAAGACATAAAAGGTAGAAAACAAATCTGAATGTGTGATAATGTCAGAGCTCTTTCCGTAGCTGATGTGAAGCCGGACTTACTCAACTACTAATCAGCTGCAAGCTGGGAGAGGGTTACTGGAGGCTGGAAGATTCTTCTAGGAATCAATATGCTAAATATATCGAGGAAGATACATTACAGACAGGAACACTTCCCGTTGATTGCCTGCCTGTGTGCTGATGAGGCTCAGAGTGAGGTGGCCCCGTTCCCAGCTCAGTCATCTGTTGCCTGTGTAGTTCTGTCGGAGGTGATGCTGCACTGGTTCCTGGCGGGTGGGTGGGTACACAAATGGGAGTGGAATGGCTTAAGCTTGTTTCATGTCAGCCACCAAATAACCATTGGCGTGGAGTCCTAGATAAAGCCAGTCTGGAACAAAGCATTTTTGTGTAAAATGCCAATTAAAAAAAAAGAATTCTGTGCTTTTTAATGACCCAGTCTCCTGAACTTCATCCAGCTCCACCCTCAACAAAAAAAAGAAAGACCAAGAGCATTAATGCCTTCTTAAGACATATATATGTCAGTTCAAAACTATTCAATAAACTCTTTTGAAGTCTTTGTTCTTAACCTACCTCATGGCATTGTGTCAAAAAGCAACATGATGGAGTTTGAATACTAGGCAAATATTCCAGAATAATTTAATCCATAGGTGATGTGCCTGGGAAGTAGATGCCCATGGAAGTACTACATTTAAAGTGTTGTTCATACTGAGAGACACCAGGTAGCTCTGCCTTGACATCTTTCCTTTCCCCTTTTGATTTGAGATAATGCACAGGACTTGAAGTTCCCTGGCCACTGTGGCCTTTGAGCCAGAATAGCTCTGTGGAAGACCTTCCTGTTAGCAGTCCTTTGGTAGACAGCAAAGGAAAGCTGTCTGGCAACAAATCCTAACAAGCAGAGCTAGTTTAACAGGTCAAGCTTTTTTTTTTTTTTTTTAATTCTTCTGCAGTACCAGGCTTTAATTACCAAATCATTGTAAGCAGAGCCAAGGGTTGAAGGAGCACATACCCAGCTCCAGCAATTCTAGGGTATATCCCTGAAACTGCTTTCTGAGAGTAAATATATTAATTTCAGCTGTAAAGCACAAGTCAGATGCAAGGAAATCTGGTGATCAAGGTAAACTGTTTTTCTGCTTTTCTTGGTGACAAGTCATCATGTGGCTCTTCATTTAAAGAGAACAGCACTGAGCAGTCACAGATTTTCCATTGATTGGTTGATAGGAAAAATTGATTGTGTGTGTGCTATACAGTGACTGTACCTAGCTCTGTGTGCAGCATCACGCTGGTTTCTCTCGCAATTTACCTATTCATCAAGTGTAAATAGCTGCTGTTTGCTGCAGCCAGGGCTGTGGGAATCAGTGAGTAAACCCTCTGTGGAATAAACCCCAGGCAGTTTGCAAACAGCCAGAGCTTCCAGCTCCTGGCTGAACCGAGGAATCACAAGTGTGAAACGCACTGTGAAAACATTTTTGCCAGTGAAATGTGTGTTGTCCTGGTGGGAAGAAGGGCTCAGAGAAATTGTTTCTCTGCAGTTCAGAGCGTGTGGGTGTCTGGTCCCCACACAGTTTGCTAGAGATGCCTGCAGACTGTGCCTGCTGAGAAGGAGATTTTGCTCTTTAGGTAGTGGAAAACTCTTGGGTGCTTTGTGCTGTAACACCAAATGTTCCACATAACCTGCCACGTGCCTGTATATCAAAATATGGAAAACTTAAGCCCTGTGATTTAAACGTGTGCACTGTGTACACAGAGCACTAGGAAACATTGCTGAGTTCAGGGGGATGGAGGAAAGGTGCAGAAGGCACTTGAAGTCTTGAATGTCAGTATTCCTGTGCTGGTTTATGTTGTCTTTCTGCAGGTGTCTGAAAGCAAACCCTGAAGTTACAGAAAGCAATAGGTTAAAATCGTGTTCTGTGGGTATGTTTCTTTTAAATCCATTGGAATGTTTTGAGGTTTGAAGAGCTGGTGTCAGTTAAGGAGAAAAATGAGTTTGTGGCGAAAGACTTGGAGTCAGGAGGATGAGGCTCTGCAGTACATTTCCCATGTGACTCTGAAAGTCACAAAATCCTTTTGTTGCATTTCCTATTCTTAGGGATAGGAGTCTTTTCAGAAGCATGGTAGCATCTTTATTAATTAAGCATTAATACTTTACATCCAAGATCTCTGATGGAAATTCTAGCAACTAGTATCTGAAAAACAATAGCCAAAGTCAGCACAGCTTTTAGGCTTCCTGAAGATCCTGCTTAATTTTGAGTTACTTTGAGTAACATGTTTTAAACAAAACCTGGGGGGAGTCTTTGAATATTGTGTGTATTCCTCCCATCACACTGACTTGACTGTAAAAGGTATTTTGGGGTGGTTTTGAGGTGCTAGTTCAGCCTCAGCTCCTTTTTAATACACTCGTAAAAAAATGCTTGTAAATGCGTTTATTTACAATTCAACTGTGTTGCTCTTTTTCTCTGCTGAATTAATTTCCTTGGCGCTCTAAAGGACTTCATTGTACAGCACAGTTGTCACTGAGGATGGGAAGTGTCACTCAGAGTAGAAGCTGATAGCAATAAAATTACTGTGTTCCCGTAGATTCACTTGAGTGCCAACTCCCATTTCTGACCTGTCACATAATTGGGACCTGCCCTGACCTGTGTAGGTGGCTGACCACCAGCACAGCTCATTACAGCTGTCAGCTTGGATTTTCTTGGTGGGGCTGTTATCGGAGGGATCTAAATGTGTCTCACAGTAGAGAAGCAGGAGGAGAGAATTCTTGCTCCTTTTCACCCTTTCTTTTCATTTTCTGCCATTACTTGCCATTTTCCTTGCTTGCTGCCTGTCATGTTATGTACTGTTGGGGATAAAAATAGAATGGTTTTAATTCAGAGCAGGGAGAAGGGAAGGATGCTTTTGTCAAGATTAAATACTTGTGGAAGTAGAAGTATTACATTTTGGGATTCAACAGGCCTGACTCCTCAGCTTTATGCTTTATTCCTGTATCCTTTCTGTGTGTTCAGCATGAATACTTGGAGGCATAGGAGGCCAGGCTGCCCATCTGAACTCACTGTATCAGTAGGTACTTAGTTAATGGAAGGGCTGCATTTCTTCAGGGTCTGTAAAGCATTTAAAGGTCGCTGAACTGAAGACGATGTAAATGCAGCTGTTGCCAAGATGAATTAACTTGTGCTGCAGGAACCATGAGTCCATTTAGGACCTCTGAAACCAAGATTTTTGTTACAAGTTTTGAATCACTGAAGTACTAGATGCAGTGGGGGGAAATGCAGAAGTTCAGGAGGGAGGTGTGGAGTTTTTTCCCAATTTAATTTCTTTTGTTTTGCCTCTCTGCTTACAGATTCTCACAAACACAAAGATAAACACAAAGACCGAGAACACCGGCACAAAGAGCACAAGAAGGACAAGGAAAAAGATCGGGAAAAGTCCAAGCACAGTAATAGGTGAGGAAAAAGTGGATGATATCTTCATAGGCTAAAACACAATTGAATGTGCAGTCTTACAAGAATTACTCTGATGATAATTGAGTACGGAATTGCTACATTTTGAGTGTGCTTTTTATAAGTGTAGGTGCTTTAAGCCTGATTCTTGTCATCGCCTGCATTTCCATGTGGGTGGCTGAAGCTGTGTATCTTGCAAATGTGAGCTGATACTAATGTATAAAAGATTATTGTAGCTTAGTGTTGTTAAAGGTGTAGAAAACTATCTCAGCCTCACCTTCATGCAGATTGATGGGTTTTGTTCCTAATCTTCTGAGTGTGGTTCCAGTTGTTTGTCAGAAATGCAGAGTTCTCTTCATGCGGGTATAAACCCCCACTGCTTTAGCACAGTCAGACCCCCACATGGCTGCTAAGCCTTCTCATAATTAGGAGTGCCTGAAAAGATGGTCCCCCAGAACGATGGTGGTGTCCTTGGCCTGCCACCACCATGGGTGAAAACCTCAGCTGTGTGAGGCAGCTCTGGGAAACTGCTGGGTTAGATGAGTCCCAAAGGATTGTGTATCTGCTGCTAGTGGATGGGGACACCGTTTGATGCCAGTCACTTGCCAGGTCACCCACACTGATGTGATGGCCTCTGGCTGCTGAATTCCTTGGTCCAGTTGCTCCCTAGCCCTGCAGGAAGCAGGATGGGGAGATCTGCATGAGGATCTGGTGTGGTGGAGCACGGGGCAAGTACATCACAGCTAGGATGTTACTCAGGGAAATTTTCCATGTTGTAATCCTTGACACACAAATGTCATGGAGCCTAAATTGCCACCAAAACTTGCAAAAGCTAGTCCCTGGAGGGAAAGAGTGTGACACTTGGTGAATGACAGATAGTGTTTATGCTGTAGGCATGCGAGTGTATTAAGTAGTTGCTGTGCAACTCTGTCCGAAAAGGAACAAAAAGGTCTGTGTTAACAATGATTTGTATTAAGAAGCATGAAAAGAAGGGAATCTGTGCAGAGCAGTGGGTTTGTCTTATTGGGCTCACACTTGATTTGAATTTTCTGTGATCTTAAGAGAAGTTACACAAGCCTAATGTGTCTTTGATGGGGAAAAAAACCTAGGCCAAATAACTTGAATTTGCTGGCTCTCACGAGGATGAAATGCTTTGGACATGTTTTTTGCCTTTGTTCACACATTTATTGTCTGATTTCTAGTTTTCATTTTCCTGATCATCATGCACCCCAAAACTGACTGCCTCACATTTCCAAATGTTCATTGCTTTGCTTGAAAAACTATTCTCCAGAAATCTTAGCAGAGCACATTCTTTTGTGAGGAGTAATGTAAGCACTGTCTTTAAATTCCAAAATTCATTAATGCTTTGACTTCATTTGTGTAGGAGTTGGAAACGGTCAGTTTGTTTTTAACTGGAGGAACTAATTATGGTTCATAACTTGAAGCTGACTTTGCAAACAATAAATACCAAAAACAGTGAAAAGGAGATGGAATGGCTGTGATGTTTTGTGAGGTCAGGAGGTGACACGTAATCATGCCCTATCTTGAAATACTTCCTTCCTCCCTACTATGCTGTCTTGAAATCCCTCTGGGAAAGGCATCATGTTTTCTAGGCACTGTGCCTAGTGCTCCCAGTTGTTTTCATGCCTCTGTCGAGTGCTTGTGTGTCCTGTGAGCACAGTGTCTGCTGCATCCTGGGGTCCCAAAACAAGGTCCCTGTCTGTGGGTGGCGTGACTGGGTGCTTGCATGCGCAGGGGGTTTGTTCAAGGCATTTTTGGGGAGAGATTACACAATGATATTTTGCCCCTCAGGTTCCCTCACAGGGGAGGCTTCGCTCTCCAGACTCAGTGCGCACTCTGCCTGTCAAAGCTGCCACCTTAAAAATGAATGTATTATAGTGGTGAATCTTGAGGTTTGGTTTTGAGGGTGGTTCTCTGGGAAGTTAACATACATGGCCATGCCTGTGATCCTCTTGGGATCACTCCTTTAGGAGTGCTCCAGAATCTTCACTATCCCATTCATGCTCAGTCATGCACAGAGTTACCCGGCTGCTTGCTGTGCAAAAACACCACACTTGTAACAGAGCTTCATAGAAGTATCTGAAATTTAAACATTTCTTCCCTAAATGCCTTGAGAATCAGCTTCCCTAAGCTGCTGTGAGAATCAGATCTTAAGTGACCATTGTTTGAAGGAAAAAAACCTGCCCGTTTGTACTGAAGTTTCTCTTTTGATAATGAGAAACAAGTGAAAAATAGCCATGAATCTGGTAGAAAATGAAGATAAAAAAATCTCAAGGAAACAAGAACGGGGTGGGGGTTTTCAGTGGTTTTTACCCATATGAAGAGTTTTTGAAGTATTTCATAAAAGGCTGTAAATTAATTCTTTGGAAAAGTTTATCTTAGATTTATCAAATTGCATGTAGATCTTCACAAAATCCATTCTGTATTTCAGAAAAGCTGCTGTGTTACTGCGAAAGTTGTATCTTTGGTAGTTCTCAAAAGAGGTTGAATGGTGCTTTAGCAGCAATTGAAGCCATTGTTTTCTGGGAGACTTGGATTGGTACCTCTGTGACATTTTATCCGTGTGTGTGAAGAGCCCCTGATTGCATTCTGAGAAGCACAGTGCACACTGGGCACGGTTAAGAGCAGTGTGTGGTTGTGTTTGAAGCAGATCATTTTTGTGTCTGTCTGTAACAGTTTGACAGTTTCATTTCCTGTCCTGTACTTAAAAAAGACTTTTAAAATAAAACCTGCATCAAGAAGACAGAAAAACTCCAGTGCAGGAGAATAAATGTTTCCTGTATCCAGACTTTGAAGGATCTAAACTGCCAAGATAAGTCTCTGAAATACCTAAAATAGACAATTTTGATTTCATATGACAGAAGTGTGTGGAGTGGTATGCAGAACTTCTTAATTTTGGTTCTTGCTTTCCTCCTCTCCCACTCACAAGATGACACTTTTGTGTCTTAACCACTCATTTACAGCTGTAGTAAACTGGGAGAGAACATTTGTGTCCCTCAGACCTCCCTGTCACCCCTCAAGGAAAGAAAATGCAAAGCCCACTAAAGAACAGTCTGTATCAAGGAATAAATCCACATCACTGTCCAACAAAGTGTGTTTTTTTGCTCATTTTCTCAGCCCTGTATTTCCTGGTCTCCAAACAAAAATCTAATACACATCCATTAAATATAAATGTCAGCGGTTATAAAAATAAAATGAAACAAATCCCATGTGGCAATAGGTTTTCTGATCTGTGGGAGTTGAGTGTTTCAGACAAGTCGACCACATAAAATAATGGAATAGCGGGTCGTTCGAAGCCAAGGCTTGTTAGGGAGCGGGTTGGAGGCGTTGGCAGTCACAGGTGTGCCTGTGCCAGGTGTCCTGGGCGCTCTGCAGGGCTGCCAGGAGCCTCAGGAGGGCAGGGCTGGCTGTGACAGGGGATGGGAGCACACAGGCTGCTCTGCAGCGCTGAGCCACGCTGTCAGCCTGACAGGCACCGAGCCGCGGGGAGAAAATCTTCTGTCAGATTGCATATTTCCTCCATTTACTAAATCTCTTGTGAACACAGCTTGGGATGAGCCGAGCCACGGAACACAGAAAGGATTTGTAGACCTGATCTTCACCGGCGTCTTCTAATTTTATGGTTTTGCTAGGAAAAACACACATTCCGGGCATTTTCTAGCCGTGGATGAAGATAAATTTCGGTTCACATTTCTTGCACACCTCCTCTGGTTCGTTATGTGATCCTGATCTGCTTGGAATGGTGTGTGTTGGGGGCAGGAAGAGGCAGGGATACCCAATTAGGGGTAAAGGCAATTTTTAAAAAGTGACTTCCCACCTGCTGTTCACTAGCGTGGGTGGGTTTGTTTTTGTACCCCATTTTAGTGCACAGTTCACCTTGAGCAGTTTTCTAATGCGACACTGCTTTCCAGGAGTGAAATTTTTTTCATTTCATTTAGTGGTCTACTTAATCTGCTTAATTCTCACATGTCCATAGAAAGCATGTGCTCAGCATGATCCTCTTTTCAATGTGTGAATATTGTTCTTATTCCTAAAATTTTTATCAGCTGTCGATTAGTCCAGCTTTTTATCTTGTTCCTCTTGCTGAAGGCTTGATCTGTTATCTGTGAAAAGACTCCCTTCACCACTGGGAAGAATAGTTTCAGGTTGTATTATCGCATTGCCAGAAACCCAGCAACACCTTTGGGGCTCACGTGTTTATTCCCTGTAATTCCATATGATAACCCTCTGACAGCATAATATCCTGCAAGCCAGCTGAAATCCTGCCCTTCCCTGGGGTGCTGCTGCTTTGGAAGTGCTCCCTGCACAGGCAGCTCTCCCTTGGTGTGCAATAGCCGGGATGTGCTCACAGGTTTCCATTAATACCGTATTGCGTCAAACGAGACACGGGCTGTGGCACCTGTGCCCCGTCCCCATCGTGTTTTCAGGCTGCACTGAAATCACAACTCCCTGTTATTTTACGCTTCAGTTGTGCTGCAGCGGCTCCCGAGTAGGCACGGCTCCGATGGCAACTGGCTCTGGCACTTGCTAGTGGCAGATTCCCTGTCACGAGCTAATTACAGCAGAGAGAGGAAATAAGAGACACTTTAGATAAAGCATCCTTCCCAGCTTGTGGTTTTGAAGCTGGAATGGAAGGGGCCTGGGAAGGGATTATTAACGTACATAAATGGCACCTGAAGAATGCAGTGTTAAATTACTGCGAAGCTGTTGCAGTTTGAAGGAGGAAGCTGTGATCTGCACATCTGCTGTTCTTTGGAAACACTTTCCACTTGTGACTTTCCCATGTGATCTGGGCCTGAGCAGCTGCTGCCAGGTGCCTGGGCTCCCTTCCTCTGCCTCTGCTCTCTCCTGCAGGCATCCTCACTGGGAAATGTATCCATGCTTACAAGGGAAATGGCTTCTTCTGATGCGTTTTCTGCTTCATGTGCTTCAGCCTGAGCTCTCCACAGCCTTTGCGTGTCCTTGTTTACACTAAAGCTGTAAAATGGAAGACAGTAAGCGTGCTGGCACAGAGGACGGAATGCCAGGAGATGTGTGTGCTCACCTGGCCTTTGTCTGAACTAAGCCACTAGTACCGTGGTACACCTGCAGATGATGTAATCCCTTGTTCTGCCTTTGTTCTTGTGATCTCCCACTGCACTTGGTTACCTTAAAAAAACACAATCAGTGCAGGTTTGTCAGCATGAAACACCTTCAGGAGGCAAACTCTGAGCTGTGTTGCAGTGATGCAGCTGCAGTGGTCTGGGTGGGGAGGGAGACCTTCCTTGTCAGCAGGGCTGGGTATGAGCAATTGTTATGATCCAGTTGTCCTGTTTCCAGGCTGCCTTCCCCTGGAGCTTCCCTCTGTCTTACAGGGGTTTTGCTGTCCTACTTCATAACTCCAAGCTGGCTTGTTGGCAGAGAGGTGTGTGCAGGAAAGGTAACAAAGGATTCACAGAGCTTTGAACAATGAATTCAAGATAAAATTAGCAATGTGCATATGATCTTGAGACCATTTTGCTTGGTTTCTTTAAAGAAAAGTGACTTTTTTCTTCCAGTTTTGAATTGACCGGGAAGATAGACTTCTGATCTTTAAATTGTTCCCAGTCCCTCCTAATAATAGCTTTGGGATTGTCTGAAATAGCTTTCTGATAGAAGGCTGAAACTCCATCTTCAGGGTAAGGATGGCATCCTGTTGCCTTCTCTTTTCTTTTGAGATTAGTGTGGTGGTTAAATTGTGTTCCCTGTAGGCTCACATGTGTATCTGAGCCGAATGGAAGAGCAAAGCAGCTCAGCTTGACTGCAGTTAATATGTGAACAACTTGCTTTGCTTTGGGAAAAAAAAGAAGTTCCTCTTCTGAGAATCAGTGCTTGAGGCCTTTGTTATCCATTTCCAAAGAAGCTTTTCTGGGAGATGGAGATTTCCATCCCTCCAAGAGAAGAGGGGCACAAGCCTTCCTTGATGCATATGTCAGAAGTTCTGTGCTGAGCTGTTGAAGAGTTGTGGTCCAGTGTCTGGAAACACAGGGCTGGCAAGCAAGCTGCTTACAAATAAGGGAAAGAAATTATGCTGGCTTTTAACATTGGAGTGAAAAGTCCATGATATCAGATTTTTATCTTGGGAATTCCTTCCAGTCACCAGGAGCAGCAGCAAGCAGGACCTTGTGGCCGAGGCACCAGTGCTGATCTTTGGAAAATGAAGCTGCAGAGTGAAACTGGAGACAGAGTTTCCTTAGGTTATCTGAGCCCACATTGCTTGGCTGAGAAATTTACTGCTCATTGCAGAGTAAAGGGGAAGGATAGTCTTACGATAAAAAAAATTAAGACGAACAACATAAGACTGTCTCAGTAAGCCAGACTTCTTGATTCTGGCTCTGATGCTAAAAAACCTGAGAAACTACACTGAAAATTTTGGATTAGATTGCTTGACAGCTTTTCAATGCTGGCCACTTACGCTCTTTCAAGAGGGATGTCATTTGAGCTTCCACTTAAACAAGCCTAAATTTTTAGAGGCTTTAGCACTTCTTTTTATTCCAGCTGTAGTCCATAAGCACTCAGCACACACAAATATTGTTTCTGCCTCTCTAGGCCGATGGGCTTTTGTTTCTGTTTGAATCTTAGCCTTGCAGATCTAGATTGTCATCCATTAATTTGCTTTTAATCATGCTTTGTGTACCTCCCAGGGCTCTTGCAGTCATGTGCTGAAAGCTAGTGCTTTTGGCTGCTAGTGAGATTATGGTGCTTTGGAAAACCAGAATGTTTCTCTTTTTTGGGTAGTTTTTTTTTCACTATTCCAAACTCCCAAGCAACAGCCACTGCCACGAACTGTATCTCAGAGCACTAACTCCAGTGGTTGCAGTGTGTACCACACTTTAGCAATACCAATTAATGTCTGAGTAAAACATGTTATTTTATGTAAGATTTAAATATCAAATAAAAACTAGAAAGAGTCAGAAAATAAACACAAGTAGACTTGGAAATAACAAGATGGATCTGAGCCTTGTGTGTTTGTTATGACTTTTTTTTTGTATGTTAGAATTGGAGAATCAGAGAATGGTTTGGGTTGAAAGGAACCTTAAAGCTCATCTCATTCCATGCCCTGCCATGGGCAGGGACACCTTCCACCAGAACAGGTTGTCCAAGCCCTGTCCAACCTGGCCTTAAATACAGGGATGGGGCATCCACAACTTGGATTGATAAAGGAAGGTTGAATATTGATGAATGATATTGAATATTGTTATTACTGTGAGTATATGAAGATTGAGATAGTTCTTAAATTGTAAACATTAAATCTTTGGCAGATGGGGTACCTGGCATACAGATACCAGCACAAGATATCAAGTCAGAATTTCCAGACCTTCATGAGTTAAAAATTATTAGTAATGTGGGGGTTTTTGCTTTCAGACTCTCAATGAATCTGATTGGAGCAAAGGAAAATTAAATAGGTGCCTTGAGCTTGGAATACTAATGAATAAACAGAGTACAGCACCTGGGATGAGAGATCTGAGCAGGAGCAGCAGGCATATTGTGGGTTTCCAGGCTCCAGTGTCAGGATGTTCCGTGTCTGTGCTCACATGTCCTGAGCACACCGTACATAACACGATCTGCTGGGCAAGAATAGTCTGCAGTTGTTGAGTCTGCTCACAGGCAACATGTGCTGCTGTGTGTCTAACTACAGGCATTCCTAGAGTGCCTGTTGCCTTTCGATGTTCAGATAGGCCTTCTCTGCTTTGTATGAAGAGGTTGCTAGAGAGTTAAAATGAAACTGGTTTCTCTTGCTGCTGATCTCTGAGTGTCACACAGTATGTGAATATACTGATTTCCTTCGGAGATGGATTTTCATGCTGTAGCTGCTTGAGCTTAGATGGCTGGTGTGTGTTTATTCAATTTATTTAATGTATATTTATTGGAGGGTTATTATTCAAACTACTCTGGGCTTGAATTATTTAGACCTTCAGCAGGTTCACATGCATTTGTCCATGCTGGCATCTGCAGTTTTAAGCTGGGTGTGGGTTGGTGTATTTGTGACTGTGATTGCCTTGCTCCTAATCACACACTGACTGTGGGAACTGGTTAATGTGCTGCTCGCTCTCTGTAGCCATCAACCTTTTTGCAGCCTGTTTTTGTGACAGAAAAAGGTCTCAAAGAATCTGTAGTTTTTAGAAATCATGCTCTTGTGCGGCATTCCTGGCTTATCTTTCAGGGCTGCGTTCACCCACATTGGTTTGGGCTTGCACCTGAGTGTTGAAATAACTGAAATAAGGAAAGTGCCTTTTTCTAGTAAAGCTTTGTAGTGCATTTTGTAATCCTAAGGAGAAGCACAGTGTGTCCCAGAGAACAGCAGTGATGGGAGTCAAGTGTTGAGAAGTATGAGCAGCCAGCGTGAGGAAGGCAGCTTGGTTGGTGCCCGTCCATGCTGATTTACACCATGCCTCTGACTTGCTAAAGCCCTGGGTGACCTCAGGGAGTCCACACAACCTTATAAGTGTGTATTGAAGGCCTGTAGAATTGCCAGGCTTGTTGCTTGGCTTCCACACCGCTGCTGCTAATCCCTGTGGCCAGTTCTTGATGTTTCTATTCTGAGTCTTCTAAAAGTATTGCCTCACTTTTGGCTTCAAGGTTTGTCATTCCATGAGAAACCTCATTTTCATTTGAAAACAGCCATGTGTCTTTCTAGTTGGTAAGAAAAACTTGAAAAAGTGATACAGATTTATCCTAATGTCTCAGAAATCAGAAGTGGGTAGAAACAGAATAGTAAAGGTTGGTTTTCTTCTCCTTGTATGCATTTTCTCCTGCGTTCTGACTAAAGATTCTAGGTATTTAAACTCTCAGTACTGCTATTCATAACACCAGAGTAGTTACAGACCAGACTCTCACTTGGAAACACCTTTGTTGGTCTTGCCCCACACGATGCACTGTTTCAGCAGAGCCGGGTTGGCTGTGGTGGCATCAACAGCTCCAGCTGAGGACTGCAGCATTATTCCTGCCTTTTCTGTTTGACTTTGCATAAACACAAGGACATCACATATCCTGTTTGCTCTGGTTTTCCCATCTGTTTGGGAATAATAGAGATCAGCGGTTTTCTCTTTAAGTTCCAGAGATGAGAGCTGCTACAATGACAAACTGTTGTCTGAGCAAAAGCTGACACGGGCATTGACGGGGCTGGCGGCTCTGTTCCAGTGACCTTTTATGTGGACTAGGAAAAAGAGGAAAAGCAGAGACAGTGGGAATTCATCCTAAAGTGTTGAGCTTTAAATGTAGCAGCTGTGGATTTCTTCAGCAATCCAGGCTTGATGGGTTTCCTGAAGTGGAGGCTTGGCAGCTGGGATTTTGTGGTATCCCTCCTGTTCTTCTTCCTTTCAAGGAGAATGGGTCATGCCCAGCAGGACACTCTGGTGGATCTTCCTCTTAAGGTGATCCCTTATTTTTTAGGGTTTGTAATCATCACAACCTGTCACTTTTTACCACTGGAAATTGTATTAGTCAAATCTCCTTGTGTTCTCCTCTGCAAACACACTCTCTTGTCTTGCAGTGAGCACAAAGATTCCTCGGAAAAGAAACACAAAGACAAGGAGAAAACCAAACACAAAGATGGCAGCTCAGAGAAACACAAAGACAAACACAAAGATAAAGACAAGGAGAAGAGAAAGGAAGAGAAGGTGGGTGTCTCCTGTGGGAGAGACAAGAGAATGGGTCTGGCTTTTATAATACTGAATAGTACAAACTCAGTGGGATAGATGTAGCTTGTACTTCTGAGTTTTTATCAACTTCGAGAGAATTATCCCAATACTAACCCAGACATTTTGTTTGTGGAGTGCTAGGTATGAACTCATAAGGGCTTTTTTTGCTGGTATGTGAATAGAAGCAGTTCCACTGTGGAGCTGTGTCCACTGGCTCCACATTTTCTCCCATTACATTTCATTTTGCCAAGCTTGGGTTCAGAGACAAGGGAGAAAAATCAGTCATATCACATTCAGTCCATGCAAGAACAAACTATATTGTTAATTCCAATTTGCTGAGGAAATTTGAGAGCCAAAAAGTACTGAATTGACTAAAACTTGCAGAAAATATTGCCTCTCTGCCATGTAGTTCACTAAGGACTACAGGGAACAGAGATAGTCAGTTCCTTCTGCAAGTTAAATGCTGTGTTGTATGTTGGAAAATGCTAATCAGCTCTTACTTTTATGTTTTTCAGATGAAGTCGTCTTCTGGTGATATAAAAATAAAGAAGGAAAAGGAAAATGGTTTCTCCAGGTAAGACATCAGGTTTATGATTTGGAAAAAGCTGCAGTTTGACTTTTCATAGGTGCTCAGTGTTTGAATCCTCTCGCTTGGTCGAGAAAAAATTGGAGTACTCTTAAGCCCTTCAGAAGATCTGTTCTTCTCAATTAGGAGAATGGGCAGATCTGCTTACCCAGTAACTGGAGATGAGAGCTGTGGAATACCTGGTGTGTGCTTGCACATGCTGGGTTTGTCTGAGTATTCAGGAGCTGGATTCTGCTGAGGACAGACTGAACTCTGGGAACACTGGTAGCTGGATTTGAAAGAACCTCTGTTGTAAAATTGGAACTTGAGCCCTGCAGAACAGTCTGCTGGGGACAGAACCCAGAAAAGCCAGTCCAGATTGCTTCTGTGAGTCTCCTGTATTGTGGCTGCATCCTGTGACCTTTGCAGAGGAGTGACAAGAGTGATGTAAAATCAGAAGTACCTTCAGGAAATGCATAGATGTCCTACTTTAGTACTAAATTCCTGCTTATAATAGAACCTCCTGGACTTGAGTGTTGTGTCACTCATCACTAAGTAGTCTTATTAAAAACCTGAAGTGAGCAATTGATAGAAGAGTACTTTTTCTTAATAGTAAACCAAGATCTCTTGTGACTTGTTTACAGTCCAGCCTTTGGTTATTTTTAAGGTGCTAAATCCAGTCCACTGACTTACTGAAGGTGTGTGCTATGGTGGATGCGTGTATCCATATCTTTTGGTCAAGAACAGCATTTTAGTTCATGAATTCTTTCAGTTTATGAGTCCACTTAAAAATCAAAACAAACAAAATCCTTCCAGTCTCACCACGTTCTGTGGATACAGAGAGGTTGAGAGAAGGCACCTGCCTGTGCCATGCCTTTTAGGTATTCTTTGTTTGTTTCGAATGTGCCCCTTTGACATGAGTTTTTCCATCTGTTTCATTTCCCCGCTGTTATTTAAAAATGCAGAGGAAGGAGCCGGGCCTGGCGCAGGGCAGAGGCGCCATCTCCAGGCCCTTTGGGGAATTCTCTGGCAGTAGGAGGCAGTGACATTCCCGTGGTCTATGGTGTAGCAGACATTTAATAACACTCTCTCTCTCTAGCCTCTGCTTCTCGGCAGAACTGCACGATGTGCTGATCTCACCAGGGATGTTGGATGCTCTCATAGCAAGATAACTGAATTCTCCTTAGGTCCAAAAGCATTTTTTAATGTGTTTGAGAAAAGCCTGGAGGAGCCATTGCATTTGTGCCTTCTTCAGGGCCAAGTGCTGGCTAAGAGTAAAGCAATCATTTTCTTTCTTTTTTTTTTTTTTTCCTGCCTAAATACTCTTTTACAAGTTCTGCAGAGAAAAATGTCCTCACTCAGATGGTTTTGATTTTCTTCCTTAAGAGTTGGTATGATGAACAGCGTTACAATCTTGGAAACAATGCAAGTCAAGGTTCAGCTTGGTCGTACAGCTCCTTTCTTTTCACAGCCTCACACTTTATTTCTTCCATTACAAAACATGATGCAATATTTCAGTATTAAAATAGATAAAATTCATAGTGATTTTACACACAGTAGTTTTGCATCTCTGCCTGAAAGAGAGAATATATTAAGTGGGACAATTACTTTTTTTTCCATGGATGTTTTGCAGCTCTCTCTGTGCTGCAGACTTGTGTCTTAGTTAATTCCAGGCGATGCAACAGAAATGGCTTCGTAGAGCAGCTTGTTTGTATCTCCCCTGAGCTGCATCTTCCAGCACTGCAGTGGCTTTAGAGCTGTGAAGGAGCAAAATGCTTGTTCTGCTTCATGGACATGCTGCCAGCTAACACGAGACTCCCTAATGTCTCCTGCTGACTGTGGTCTGCAAAGCTGAATGCTGCTTATTTTAACTCCTGCTTCATCTGATTGCAAAATCCGCATGTTGGCTTGGGAACTGAGTCAATTTGATACAGAAATTTTTGGTGGGACACGAATAAAGAAGCCCAAGATGGCACTAAGTGCTTCAAAATGTAATTTTGGACTCTTTGAGACATCTTTTTCTTTATGAAGATCAGTGAAATGCATCTCTGAAATCTAGAAATAATGAGTTTGTCTAACAGAACAGTCTCCTGCACTCATACTCTATTTTTTTTCTTATTGCTAATGTCTTGGGATGTTATGGCTGAAAACTTTGAGCCTAACTTTGTGGTCTGTTGAAAGGGACAGGATTGTTTGCTTCCTGCAGTTTGGACAATGAAAAGAGACTGATCTGTTTAACTTTGCCAAATCTTTGTTTCCTTTTCTGGTTTTCACATGTCTCAATATTTAGTTGGCAAAATATTCCAGGGAATAACTTTCAAATCTTTGTTTAGTTGATAATCCTTTTCTCTCTTAGAAGGCTCAATAAGGATATTGAGTTAAAACTAAATAACATCCTGCATTTGACTCCACACAGGCATTTCACTTTTTAAGTGTATTTGAAAGTGCTGGAAGCTACAGTTGTTTTTACTCAAAACCTCAGAGAAACAAAATGAGCTTTGAGCTGTTGAAATTGAACTTGATGTTGCTTGAGAAATGGCAGATGCGTAGACACTGAATTACTCTCCTTACACTGTCTGTGGGTATTCAGAAAATGACACATCTCAAGTCTGTGGGGTCTTGTGATGGCAGCACATTCATGGAAGACGTGCCCATTTTGCAGATGATTATTTCTTAAAACTTAGCTGTTGCTGGTTTCCAAGAAACTTCATCTTTGAAAGTAGAACTGTGTTTCTTTGCTTCTTTTTGTAGTCCACCGCGTATTAAAGATGAACCAGAAGATGATGGGTTTTATGCATCTCCTAAAGAGGACTCCAAACCTCTGAAGAGACCTCGAGAGGATGATGAGTAAGTAGTGTGGGTGCTGGTGACTTGGATGTTTGCCTTCAGTTATAAAAGGAGAAGGTTGAGGGAGCAGGTGGAATTCCAAGTGATCAGCACAGGCTTCTTGAGGTGGGTACTGGAGGTCTGAGACCACACTCCTTATGCTGTTACAGGTTCTCTGGGAAGGGCAGGGATGGTATTTGTGCTGTGCAAGGCAAAATGCCATTACCTGCTTCTGCAGATGGTGCTGTGAAATGTGGCAGAACTAGTAAATAAAAAAGAGAAACCTCTGAAGGCAGGTAAAGACTGATGAAGACTGTAAAGCAGAAATGTGAGCACCTGAGGTATTAACATAGCTAAGTGGCTGCAGTGGTTTCTGTTGGGCAAGGAAATGACTGCACAGGAGGCAGAAAATGCACTGTCAGCTTGTTTGGAGGTGGGGGGGTTTGCCTGCCCTGCCTGGTGTGGTTTGCCTGGAGTCTCAATGTGACATAAGTTATGCTGAGGGTTGTTGTCTCAAAGAGGAGCACCCATGATGTTTGCCTGACACGGGAACCCACTGAAATACAAGCTCAGTTCCATCTCTGTGATCTGCCACTGTGCCCATCCAGCTCTTCAGGTGGTTTGTCCTTATTAGCAGTCAGGAGTTAAAGGGTTGGAAGGGTTTCACCGTGGTGGCACTACATCCCTGCGTGTCTCACTTTCCAAGAGACATGGGTGGGACATCTTTTCTTTTGTGTAATCACTTGCTGCCTTCTGCTGGGTTTGTATGACTTCCCCTCTCACATCTGCAATGGAAAGATTAAGAATTGGTGTGTCTGCAGTGGAAAGATCAAGAATTGGGGTGTCTCTGTACATTAGGGAGTGCTTTGTCTGTATAGAGCTCAAGAACAGTGACAGTGAGGTTGAGTGCCTATGGATGAGCGTCAAAGGCAGGGCTGGTCAGGCAGATATCCTGCTGGGAGTCTTGTTCCAGCCCACCCAACCAGCATGAGGAGGTGGATGAACTGTGCTCTGAGTGGCTGGCTGACGTTTCACCATCGCCAGCCCCTGTTCTTGTGGGAGACTTTAACCTGCCGGATACCTACTGGGAACTCAGCACAGCAGAGAGGAGACAGGATGGGAGGTTCCTGGAGTGTGTGGAAAAGAACTTTCTGTCTTAGCTGGTAAGGACAGCTGTGGCCTTCCAGGGCTGGTACCCTGCTGGACCTGCTGTTTACAAACAGAAGGGCAGGTGGGAGATGTGGTGGTTGGAGGCTGTCATGGGCATGAGGAGAGGTGTCAGCAAACCCTCTACCCTGGACTTCAAAAAGACAGACTTTGGCCTATTCAGGACACTGACTCAGTGTCCCTTGGGAAACAGCCCTTAAAAGCAAAAGGGCCCAGGAGGGCTGGACATACTTTAAGAAAGACATCTTGAAGGCACAGAAGCCTGTCTGTCCCTGTGTGCCAGATGATGGGCTAGTGGGGAGGAAGACCAGCCTGGCTGAGCAGGGAACTTTCGCAGAAACTCAAAGAAAAAGAGAGTGTAGCACCTTTGGGAAAAGGGGTAAGCCACTCCATAAGTGCTTAAGGATCTCTTTAGGTCATGTAGAAAGAAAATCAGAGAGGCAAAAGCTCAGTTAGAACTTAATCTGGCCACTTCTGTAAAGGATAAAAAGTGTTTTTATAAATAAGTTAATAACAAAAGGAGGGCCAAGGAAAACCTTCCTTCTTTATTGGATACCAGAGGGAATATGTCATCAAGGAGAAAGCTGAGGTACTTAATGCCTTTTTTTATCAGTCTTCCAACAGTAGGACTGGTTATCCTGAGAGCAGCTGAGTCCCTGAGCTGGTAGAGAGGGGTGGGGAGCAGAATGGACCCCCTGCAATCCAGGAGGAAATAGTCAGTGACCTGCTGAGCCCCTTAGATGTTCACAGGTTTATAGGACTGGGTGCGATCCATCCAAGCACGCTGAGGGAGCTGGTGGAAGAGCTCTGTGGGTTGGTCTCCATCATTTATCCAGTCCTGGCTCACCAGGGAGGTGCCAGGTGACTTGAGGTGCCAGTCTGATACCCATCAACAAGAAAGAAGATCCAAGGGACTCCAGGCCTGATCTCAGTGCCTGGTAAGATTACGAGCAGATCATCTGAGTGCAACCACACAGCACCCACAGGACAGCCAGGGGATCAGACCCAGCCAGTGTGGGTTTAGGAAAGGCAGGTCCTTCCTGACCAACCTGATCCTTTTTATGACCAGGTGGATGCAGGGAAGGCTGTGGATGTTGTCCGCCTGCAGTTCTGCAAAGCCTTTGACACTGTGTCCCACAGCATTCTCCTGTCTCCTCCTTTTCAGCCATCAGCCCACAGCTTGGGCAAGTGCACTCTTTGCTGGGTTAGAAACTGGCTGGACATCCAGGTGGAGAGAGTTGTGAGGGATGGTGTTGCACCATCACTAGTGGTGTTATCCAGGGGTCAAGTGTTAGGCCCAGTCCTGTTTAATATTGATGATCTAGATGCAGGGATCGAGTCTACCATTAATGAATTTGTGGATAACACCAAGTTGGGTGGGAGTGTTGATTTGCTGGAGGGTAGCAAAGCCCTGCAGAAGGATCTGGACATGCTGAATCAGTGGGCTGAGACCGCCAGTGTGAAGTTCAGCAAGACCAAGTGCCAGTTCTGACACTTTGACCACGACCCTCTGCAGTGCTGCAGGCTGGGGGCAGAGCTGCTGGAAAGTGCAGAAAAGACCCTGGAGATTCTGTTCAACAGCAGCTGAACAGGTGACCAAGAAGGCAAATGGCACCTGGCCTGTATCAGGAATAGTGTGGCCCGCAGGCAGGGAGGTGATTCTGTCCCTTTACTGGGCACTGGTGGGGGACACCTCAGGTTCTGGGCCCCTCAATTCAGGAAGGACATCCAGGAGTTGGGAGCAAGTCCAGAAGAAGGCAGTGGAGCTCAGGAAGGATTTGGGGCACAAGTAGGATGAGGAGCAGCTGGGGGGGCTCAGCCTGGAGGAAAGAAGGCTCAGGGGTGACCGTACCACTCTCCAGAGCTCCCTGACAGGAGGGAGCAGCCAGGTGGGGGTCAGGCTCTGCTCCCAGGGAGCAAGAGACAGGCAGGACAAGAGGACATGGTCTTAATCTGCACCAGGGGGAGGTTTAGGCTTGATGTAAGGTGGGATTTCTTCACGAAAAAGTCTGATAGGCCATTGGAATGGGCTGCCCAGGGAGGTGGTGGAGTCGCTGTCCCTGGAGGTGTTTAGAGAAAGACTAGAAGTGGCACTCAGTGTCCTGGTCTGGTTGACAAGGTGGTGTTGAGTCATAGGTTGGACTGGATGATCTCAGGGGTCTTTTCCAGCCTCACTGGAAATGGTTGTATTTATGTAACTTGCCAGTACTCAATTTCGTTATTGTTTGAACCAGTGGGGTGTGCAAAAAGTGAGTCTTGTGGGGAAGATCACAGAGTGATGAGCGGAAAGAGAGTTGGGCTAGAACATGCCAAGGTTATACCCATTTATCCCATCCCATGGAATCACTGTGTGGCTACTAATGCTTTTGAATTGATTCTTCATTGAGGAAGATGTTTGCTTCAGCAGTGAGACTTGTGGAGAGGTATTGATAGGAGCTTCTTGTAGGCTGTTGTGCTGGATTGGGATTATTGAGTCTTCTGAGAGAGCAAGGTATAAATTATATTCTTTAGAAATTAAAAATGCCAGCTATGCTGCAAGCTTGTGCACACAAACTTTGTACATCTATGATTTCTCTTTATTCATACTGGAAAATGGATCGCTTTCATCAGCAAGTCTTTTTGTTCTTAGTGCTGACTACAAACCCAAGAAAATCAAAACAGAAGACATCAAGAAAGCAAAGAAAAGGAAACAAGAGGAAGAAGAGGTAATGTGACAGACGAGTTTATTTTTATGATGAAGAAGAGTCAGGCTATTTGGTGTGGGGTTATGCAGAGCAGGGGGATGTATCTGATTTTGTCTGGAACAGAACTCTGTGTGGCAGACCCCCGTGTATGGTGCAAATAAAACTGAACTAAAATGTATAAAAAGTCAGGGGAACTTTATTTCCAGTCCTTAAAACAATGGATGGAGAAGATTTCTCCAGGACATGAACTTCCAGGCTGTTCCAGACAATTCACAGTCCTTCTGTTGAGGAGCTGGCAGGGGGCAGGGGAGCCTTGTTCACAACGTGTGGTAATTGCACAGATGATGTGTCAGGGTTCAGAGGCAGGGGAGATGGAAAAGAGATTAGATGCCAGAAGGAGGCTTAAAGCATTTAGATGGAGCCTAGGTGGAAATTTCTTTGGAGAGGGACTTGGAAGAGCTTAGCCATAATCTGAGACTGACGAACTACACATCTAGCAAAGAGGCCCCTGTGAGACACGTGTTGCAGCACCTCCAGGCAGTAGGGTTGATTCTTCCCTTCAGAGGAAGTGTCTCTACACTGAGCATACACCAGGATAATCCCAGAAGCCACCTGACTGGTGGTTGTGCTCTGTAGCATTTGCCAGGCCAGGGAGGAGGTTCTGTAACAGCAGTTCTGTTCCCATGGCTCAGACTTGCCCCTTCTCAGGCGAGACAGAATAACTGGCTGTGTGCATTTAGCATGTCCCCAGTGTAAAGTAAAAGAATTTGGCTGAAAATTTGAATGGGACCATCAGCAGACTGACTTAATGGGATGATCTAAGACCACATTTACGTGGTGAAGCCACAGGAATTCAGCTCTTATATATCCCAAGAGATAAGTCTTTTAGTTTTAACACATCTTTTCAGGGGAGGGGGAAATGCAGTAGCTTGTTCTAACAGATTCTTACTCATTTTGCAGGAAAGCAAAGCAAAGAAAGTCAAGAGCAAAGATAAGAAAGTCCCTGAAGCGGACAAAAGGAAGAAGCCGAAAAAAGAAGAGGAGCAAAAATGGAAATGGTAACTATATATAGTCAGTGCTGTAGGCTCCCATCTGCACCTGGACTTTCTGTACCTCCCATGCTGGCTGAATAAGCACATCTGGCTTTCTCTTCTGTTGATTCATGAGGATTTGTTCTGAATAATTGGCTTACTTTCTGGTAAGCTCTAAATAAATCTCATTCACTGTGTTCATCCTCTGAAGTAGAAGTGATATCCCTAAAACAGGAAATAAGTGTTTTGTGGAGTTGTCTGGGGTTTTTTTTACCCTGTGTCATGCAGAGGCTGCCTATAATGATCAGATACCAATATTCTTGTGCCCAGAAGCTGCTCTGTGCTAACACTCTGAGCAGTACGAAAGCTTGTAGGCTTGGGCTGTCAGCAGGAATATATTAATAGGTGCAGGTGGATTAAGGAATATATTAATGTGTGCAGATGTGTTAAGCAGTATTCTGGTAGAACTTCTCTGTGTTCCATGGAGGTACAGCAGGAGTGGGAGTCTGCCTTTTCATTCTAGCTGGGTGTCAGCTGTGCCTCTCAAAACTGCTCCTGCTTCTGGCACAGAAATGAAACTTGATCAAGTGACCAGTTAGCTCAGCCTGTTTGACAAATGATTTCTGAAAATGAGTTTTAAATGAAAACCACTTTCTGTCTTGCCCAGGATCCTTAAGTAACATCACTGAACTTGTACTTCACCCACTCTTAATTTTTTTTAGAACCTTTATTAAATAAGTCTGACCTTTGTGGTTCCTTTGGAAGACAGATCTGTGATGCAACAGTAGTGCTCTGTGTAAGAAACCTGCTGGGTTGTTTTTTTAACCCTCCATATTAATTTAAGCTGTTATTTCTAGATTTGAGGTAGCCACCATTTGTGTGGTTTGAAGTTTTGGCCTTAGTACCTCCCTCATTGTAGTGCATATGTACTTCTCAAAAGCATGTGTGTTTTCTGCCCACCTGTAATGTATTTTTATGACCTTTCAGGGATGTTTCCTTGATCTTTTCTCAGATCCTTTGGCTGTTTTTAATATATCTGTAGAGTTGGGTAAAGTCTTTACAATCTCCTTCAGTCCTTTCAGGTTCAGTCCCTTACTCCTTTATTGACACTATTATTGATTCATCTTTAAAAAGAAAAAAAAATCTTCTGTAGTGTTTATAGTCTTTACGTATTTCTCTTTGACTGTCACAGCTTCCTCAGAAGATCAGCACTTGCAAATCTTTTTCATATTTGAATACTCCCTTAGAAACTTGGGTCTCCAGCCCCTCCCCAACTTCTCTTTTTCCTGAGCAATCCACTTTTTTCTCAGATCCTTTGACGTCGTATTTTTAAGGTGCTGTAACATTACCAAACTACAGGGACATGAAGCAATAGGAAGCTACAGAAGATCTTTTTAAGCCTTAACAATCTGCTGTCTTTTTGACTCTGTCTCAACTCCCCTTACTGGTTCTGTCTAATTTAATATTCTGATATCCCAGCTCCCTTTCATTGTGGGCTGTATCCTTGAGCAGCAGACCTTTGCTGGAGAGCTGTGCTGTTCTCCCCTCACCTGCCTGGGCAGCACAGGCTCCTATAGCAGTGTTACAGCTCTGCAGTTTGTGCTCAGGGCTGAGGAAAAGTGCCTTGGAGAGCGTGTTTTGCAGAATTTGGCACGAGGTAGCTGCATCCTTCTGCTGGTGTCCCTGCCATCCATCTGCAGCTTTGTATAACGTGTCTTTGCTGGACAAGGTTTCATCTGCACTTCACTTGTTTCTCTTTAGGGCATTTTATGTTCCATCTGAGTCAATTTTCTGAGCGTCTGATACCTTTTTTTGGCTGCTTCCTCAAGTGCTGCCTTGAGCGTTTTCATCCTCACTTGTGTGAATGCTTGATGCAGACATCCCCAAGGCACTGGCCTCATTCATCATTGTGTGGAGCTCTTGCAGAGGTCATTTTCACACCCCAGCAGCGTGTGAAGAATGTGATCCTGAAATGCACTTTTGGAGCACTTCTCCCACCTTGTGTTACAGCAGGTTCATTTCCTTGAAATAGCATATCCCTGAGGTATGGTCTGTTTTTTTCCTAGGAATGTTCTCTCTTTTCATTCCACTTGAAAGATCATTCCCAACTTTTCCTTCCTGAGCCACTCTGGCATATTTAGACAAGTTTGATGTGGGATTTAATTAAGAAGCCTATATGACTGATGAGTTGTTGCTGGAGTCAGTGAGGCAGCTTTCCTGACAGGCAGAAGTCTCCCAGAAAATCATGTGTAGAACGTCGCTTTAGAACCAGAAGCTGCCAAGGGCAGTGGTGCTGTAATGCTTTTCCTGTTTGAAACTAAATGAGGATGAAAAATGAGCTACACTCAGGAGACTCACTTTTAACCTTTTTGTCTTAATGCTTATGTGTGAAGTTTAGGAAGGTGGAGGTGGGATTGGGGATGGTTTGTGGTCTTTTTGTGGCACACTTCCTGGTAGTTTGAGCTTAGAAACTACCCCATGAATCCCATGTTTCCTTGTAGCCTTCCCAGAAGGCACAATGTCCTTCTGTTATCTATTTAAATTGCTGCCTTTCTAGTCCTGCTTTTATGTGTGTCCTTTGTAAAAGAACAGGAAGGGATAGATGTACTGAATTTCTCACAAAGTAAATACCAGAGGAATAAATTAAAAAAAACGAGAATGACAAACCTGTCCTGAAAAGCAGTAACTACTGTGAATGATGCCCTTATTTTGTTCCTACTGGAATAAAATTGCTCATTGTCAGAGAGAACCTTATTCTGGCTGAGAGTGGTTTAGATTTATTTTGCTGAAAGGAGCTTCTGGGTGGAAGAACCTAGGCCTATGTTTGACAAAATATTTGTATTTCTAGCTTCTAATTAATTAAAAAAAAAAGAAGAACAAAACACAACAATCATTAAGAATGTAAATATTTGGAATCTGTGTCAATATTGGTTTCTTATATCAACATAGTTTACTGGAGCCTTCTTCCCAGCCAGGGGCTAAAGTCTGACATGCAGTTCTGTACTGCTAGCTGGGTCTGGGTGCTTTGCTGTTAAAGCTGTTGCTTCTCCTCAGAAGAAGTCAGGTCCAGTGGTGTGGTCAAAGACGGTGCCTTTCAAACTTCAGCCAGCTGCTGTGTTGCTGTTTTCCCTAAATTGTTGGTGTACAGACACAAGTGAAGCATTTTGAGTGTTTCCTAGCAGAAACTCTTGTCTCTCTACAGTGTTTATCTGCCATGCCTGACTTTTATCTCAGTAGAGGTGAAGCAATCTGTCAGTGCATCCCAGCTCCTGAGATGCAGGCACTCCATGCACATCTTTCCTCAGCTGCTGTGGCACCTGGAGTGGGAATGCTGCTCCTTAGGGCCGACACTAAACAGAAGCTTAAACTCCTTTTTTTTTATTGTCATGGCTGCTCAACAAAGTTGTCTGGGCAATTCAGAGACTGAGTGCTGTGACAGGTTAATGGTCTTGCAGTTGATTGATCACTGAGGTGAAATAGCCTTTCCCAGCAGGGAATCCTGTGCCAGCAGCATGCAGCAGCAGTGTCGTGGTGATCGTGAAAGGAGCTTGGAGGGGAGGAGTGTGGAATCAGTGCCTGGGCACTGGGGGCTGGGGGAGCATCCTGGCCTGGCAGGACCCTTTTCTCTGCAGATGAATTGCTGACCCTGCTCCCTTGGAATGCGGGATTGGTGGCGCCTGCCTTGCTGTGTTGTGATATCAGATGCATCACTTGCAGAGCATTTTTATAGAGCGTTTTTGTAGAGCATCTTTAAGGCAAACTTGCAGTTTCCTGGGCTGCTCTGTTTTTCTTCAGATACGCTTTTCTTACCCAGAGAATTGGAACGAATTTCAAACGACAGAGAAGGTTTCAGTCTTTCTTGTCCAAGCAGGTTTGTTCTCATTTAGGTCATAAATGAACATCTGTTTCTTTATCTCTGCCCTTAATGGCATATTGTCCACATCTGAAAGCAGCTGCATAATACACCACAATTGTTGGACGTTGCTGAGCAGGCATCCTGGACCTGATGTTAGATCACAGCTGAAACTAATTTGGCATGTTCCTAGCTGGTTTACAGGGTCCAAGTCTTATTTTCTTAAGATCTAAGCAATTTCAGCTGTGTGATTCTGTGAAAAGAGGAGCAAATGAGAGGTGAGGAATAGGATGGAATCATATAATCAGAAGCCCAAGGTGTTCTGCTCATGGATGTGACTGTGCTTTTGGGGGGGGGGGGAAAAAAAGGAGAA
>VXBU01006372.1:51310-73792 GCA_013400315.1 Bombycilla garrulus
GCTCTGTGATGTTGCTGTGCGTTTGGGGGGGGGGGGAAAAAAAGGAGAAAAAAAGGAATTAAATGGTGATAGTACATTGAGTATTTGTTGCTGGTCTGTACCTGACAAAGCAGTGATTTCTTGCTGGTTTAGCATACTCTCATACCCACACAGTAATAAAATGAAGATTGGGAGCTTAAAATTGTATTGTTTCATATTTCTCTCTTGAAGGTGGGAAGAAGAGCGCTACCCTGAAGGCATTAAATGGAAGTTCCTAGAGCACAAAGGTCCTGTATTTGCTCCACCATATGAACCTCTGCCTGAAAATGTCAAGTTTTATTATGATGGTGAGTTAATCTGTGTTTCTACTTGCTAGGAAGAGAAATAAACATCTCAGGGTATTGCTGTGTTCTTCTGGGGACTGAAGAGCTGGGGAGGTGGTTGTTCTTTAGTGGTGCACTTAAATCAGCAGCAAAGTGAGGTCTGTGGAAGGAAAGGAATTTACCTGAGCCTGCTGAATTCTGCTCAGTGAAGTGACACAGGCATGAACCTGCTCTCAGTCTCTTGTGGTGGTCAATCTCCCAGATTCCCTAGCAGAATGAGGTGTCTGATGCCTCAGAGCAGCAGTGACCAGTGGAGTGTGTAATTGTAGCTGCCTCCTCACTGGTCACCTTTAGGTTTGCTCTTGTTTTCTTTAACCTCAAGAACTGCCACTTCCATCATCTGTGGTGAAATTCATCATCATTTTGGGTCATGAGCAGAATAAGAGACAATTGAATTTGGGTAGAGATGATTAGGATCTCGTAGGAATGAATGGGATGACCCTGGTCTCAAGGACACAGCCCTGTCATGTAAGGCATGGTCCCATTCCCTGAGCACTGCGTGTGGCACAACTAATTGGGGTGGGATTCAAGTGTCCCGGGCTGCCTGGCTGGTACAGGCTCACATGGAAGGGATTATGTGATGTGATGCCTGTTGGAGCCTGGACTGATGACCTGTGTGTTTCCTTTTAGTCCTGTGATCATGTTAAATGAAGGATCAAATTAACCCAGGATTGAATTAAGTGGGAGGTATTTGAATAGATGGAAATGTAATTTTTGGTGATGGGGACATCTGCACATGGAACTCTTCCAGGAGCAACGTGCTGTTTTCATGTGACGTGACACAGTGTTTTTAAATACTGAGGAATAGATGGCATTGCATTTTCAGCAGCAAAGCAGTGAAATAAATATGCAGTGTAGCCTATTAAGGGCCATCTCCAAGCAAGTAGCACAGTGATCAAGGATGTCTGCAGCCTTCCTTCCTCGGGTTTGATAAAAACTTGATGCTAAGTTGGAAATTGTTTTCCTGTATTGAAAAATGCATGATCTCTCCTGTTGTCTAGAGAAGGGGAGGGGATTGCACTGTGTTATCCCTTGGTGCAGACAGCAATAAGCTCCTCGTCTCTCCAGCCATCTATTTCAGAGAGCTTCTGCAGGGATTTTTGCAACCTCTGCGTCTGTCATCACAGAAATTCATCAATAAGCTCAACAGTCATGGGCTGGGCAGGGAGGGGGTCTGGCAAATAAAGACATCCCATAAGTCTTCCTTGAGAAATTAGGCAAAAAAATCAGATGTCTGCTTTACACAGCAGCTGCTGAGAGCCTCTGTCTGTGCTCACAAGGCATTGTCTCATTTCAAGATTATCCCAGGGTGATTTGTAGAGCCCGGTAATGAGGCAGTGGCTGGCCAGCAGCCGGCTCACACCGGAGGAATCTGTTCCTGGCCGAGGGATCCGCTGCCTGCTTTCATCTCGTGTAACAACTGCTGGGGCTCTTGGAAGTGCCTGTGATATCGAAGGGAAGGAGCTGGAAATGCCAAAGCCATCCTTTTTCAGTGCCTCTGGCTTAACCAGTCGCTGCTCATAGTCCAGAGGTGGCTCAGACTTGCACATTTTTCTGTGGATGGGGCAAGGTAAACAGTGTAGGTGGTGGCAGCTGCAGTCGTGGCCATGGGCTTTCTTCTGCTCGTTGTGTCCCCTGGTTCCCCTCTGGTTTTCAGTTTTGAAATCAGGTAACTAATATTCATGCCTCTGGAATAAATCCTTTCTTTACCAGCTCTGTCACTGAGAGCCTTTTCAAACCTTTGTGGAAAAGAAAGGAAATTGTGTCCAATGAAATATATTCTAAAGTGATTAGATAAAGGTGACTGAGCCTTCAGCTAGCTGGGAAAAATATCAGACATTTTAGCCCCATAACATGTTACTAACTCGATAGCCTCTGTCAAGCTGAAATTGCAGCCTGGAAAAACAGTTTCCCTTGCTGTCTCTCCCTTCCCCCATTTCCTGTTATAAGCAAACAAATGCTGTATTTTAGGTTACAGCTTAAAAATTGGCAGAGTTAATGTTGGTTTAATTTAATTGTGGAATATTCTTAGATCATTGTGAGGACCTTATGCTAAGTCCTGTTTTACAAGGGTTTATAGATCTTAGGGCTGTATAACTGACTCTCATGCTTTAATTTTAGAGATGATGCAACTTTTGAAAATATGTAGTAAATCCAAAGCATGGTATTTTTTTTTTCCAAGAGCACAGATTGAACAGTTTCTTGTGTTCACTTTTGTGTGGTAAAATGGTTGTTAAAAATCCCCAGGTATTGACTGTCTGCCAGCCATTGGAACTTTAAATATTTCTTGCAACTAAACTAGCTGGAGATGTGAGCTGCATGCAGAATCCTTCAGAGGGGTCACTGGCACCCCACATTTTGTCAGGAATGCAGGCAGGACCAAAAACTGCTCAATAGGAATGTTAGATGTGGAATCCACAGACTCGATGCTGCAGCCGCCTCTTTTCCCTTGTGTTTCAGTCTTCCCTTGCAGCAATTCCACTTTGTGCTGCAGTCATGCAGAGAAGCTGGAATGTGACCCCTCCGTTCTCTGACAGCTCAGTTTTTCTTAAAAATGACTGGCTTTTGAGCCTGCTGTGGAGATGCAGGAGTGCATTCCCACAGCAGAGAGAACAATTAGCAGAACCCTGACACGTTTCCCTCTCCAGTGAAGGAAAAGTTCAATATTTGGCATCTCTTTCCAGCCTATTTGTATCCAGAGGAAGGGCTCTTCCTGCCTAGAAATAGCTAAAGGCTGGAAGGGGTGTTCCAAGGTGGAGTCTGTGCATTGAAAAGGAGTACAGGGACTGTATTTCCCATATGTCTGAGTGCTGGAATATGAAATTTAATAAAATCCCTGCCTCTTTGACATCAAACAGCAGCGTCTCCCCAGGAGCACACCCAGCACGGGGGTGGCTCAGCAGAGGGTTTCCTGCAGCAGGCCTTTTCCCCTTCCTGCCCTGCAGCCCAGACTTGCCTCACATCAGATTGCTGTTGCTTTTTTTAATGTTTAGATTCCAGAGGGAACATTTTTCAAAATGTTTGTGGTGGAAGTCAAGCAATTGTGCTCCTCTGTTTCCTTTGTCCATTCAAGTTGCTGTATTATGTAACATTTTAAGACAAACTTCTCTGTAGTAAAAATACAATCCTTTAGGATAGTTACTATGTTCTCTTTATGACTTTGATTCCTGTTTACCATTTTCTTTAAGAAAAAAACTTTTCTTTGTAGGTAAAGTCATGAAGCTGAGTACCAAAGCAGAAGAAGTTGCCACATTCTTTGCAAAAATGCTTGATCATGAGTACACTACAAAGGAGATCTTCAGGAAAAACTTCTTCAAGGACTGGAGAAAGGTATGCACATAGTGCTGGGCTGCAGTGCCTGTGCACATGGCCAGTGTCTCCTCAGCAGTGACCAGTGAAAAGGGGCTGCTGTTCCGTGCACACAAAAGTTGGCTTGGGGCAACTAAAAGCTGCCTCAGACTGCAGCTGTGAAGTTTCTCATTTATCCTGTAGTTTCACCAGGAGGGACCCTGCCATAAATGCCTCTTTAAATCAGCTAAGTCAGGTTTCTCTGCTGCAGAATGATGGGTGTTGCCCGTTACATGCCTTGTGTAAGAGCCACATTTACTGGAAGGAAACCCCTTCCAAAGAACTAAAACAGAGATGTTCACCTCAGTCATCACCCATAACAGCAAACCTTTAGATTAGTTTGATGCAGTTTTCCTGCTTACGTTTCTGGGTTTTTCTCCTCATCCCTCAGCAGTCCCAGTCAGGGTGTGGGAGTTCTTTGGAAGGTGATGCAGCATTGCCCAGTGCTTGGGGAGATCAGAGCCCTGCAAGGCCAAGGCTCCGCAGGATCTGCTGCTTGTCCTTTCCTCTTTGACCTCAGCTGGAGTGAGCCTGTGCAAGAATTTGGGGATTCTTGGGGGGGTTGTTGTGAGAACCTGCCTGTTGTTCCTGGAGCAGGGTAAGCTCTGCTATGCATGAAAACTTTGTGTGTGTGAAACTTAAAGCACTGCTTTCTTTCTGCAAGGAAATGACCTCTGAAGAGAAGAGCACTATCACCAACCTCAGCAAGTGTGACTTCACCCACATGAGCCAGTATTTCAAAGCTCAGTCAGAAGCTAGGAAACAGATGTCCAAGGAGGAGAAACAGGTACCAGCGGGAATTCTAGGAGACTTTGTGGTTGTAAACATCTTTGTGCAGTCATTCTCCTTGCTGTGCACACGTCAGTGTTCTTCACCAGCTTTCATGTGAGCTGTAGGAGTCTGCACTGTGCAGCTCAGGTAGGGCAGAGCACTGTGTTTACAGCTGAATCTTCATCCTGACTTAAAATTACATTGATAGGGCTAATCCTGCTTAGGAAAATAAAGTTAAGTAAGTAACTGCTTAAGTAAAGTTAAGTAACTGCTTAAGTTAATGAAGAGAATCAGAGGTGCTGCCTCTGGGTTCATTGGTCCCTGGGAGATAATGAGCAGTGGATACTCAGTTAAGGATGCCATAGATCAGGATGGTGGAAAGGATGTGGCAATGCCATTAGTGAATAAAATGAGAGAAGAAATCTTAAACGTCAAGAAATGCTGTTTTTTAAATAAAAAATTAACTTTATTATCCAGTAGCATGGCTATGGTGTCTCATAGATTAAGAATTAAATTAACTGCAATGGATGTTGGAAGATGTAAAGTTTCCCCAAGTTCTCAGTTGGTCTTCTGCAATTCTCTAGTAGTTGTTCTTTGAATGAAGGGCCTGGCAGCTTGGAATGACAGCCCTTGAGATCAGAGGGATCCCATCAAAATGGAGAGCCCTTGTCTTCCTGCTGTTTCCTTGGATATATGTGGGTGAGCCCTTCTGTTCCTGTCCATGGTAGCTCTTAAAATGGAGCAGAAGTGGCTTTTTCTGTTTCTTAGCTGGTGCAGCAGTGCTGTCTGTGGTTCAGATGTTTTATTTTGAGCTGCAGTGTTTTTATTTTTCCTTCTATATAATTAGAGTTCAGGCACAGAAGTATGCAGTGAAATCTCAGCACATTCTTTCTTAGAAGACTGTGTTCTGCTTGTGAAACCATTTGCTGACACAGGCTTGACATGCGGCAGCCTGGAGACATTCCTTTGCCTGCTTTCCGATGCTGAGTTCAAACACAGAAATCTTTTATACACAGAATTTTTATACATAAACAACAAGATAGGAAGTCCAGTGGGTGTCAGATGCTCAGTATAAATTATAAAGCAGTGGTACTGTGTTGGAGTACCCTTGAAGCTGAGATATATGGATAGAGATACATGCCTCTATTGTGGTAAAACTGGTAAAATAGCTGCCTTCACCAGCACTAGTCTGTTTCCCTCAAATACAACTTTTCAGAGAGTTTTCACACATTCTTTCCCTTTTTCCAGTTTGTTTGTGCTGCGTGCTTTTTATGAATGCCTTTCTGCCCAGTCTGACACACTTCCTGTGATGAGGATCTGGTTTTCGGTTGGCTTTTCAGCATAAGTGTGGTGCAAATGTAAAAATTGTTCAAGTCTTGGCATATAAAGGCTCCTGTGGTGCTGCGTGTGCCACATCATCTTTGCTTTTGGCTTTTCCCAGAAAATCAAAGAGGAGAACGAGCGGCTATTGAAGGAGTATGGCTACTGTGTGATGGACAACCACAAGGAGAGGATTGCCAACTTTAAGATTGAGCCCCCAGGTCTGTTCCGAGGTCGTGGGAACCATCCCAAAATGGGAATGTTGAAGAGACGCATCATGCCCGAGGACATCATCATTAACTGCAGCAAGTGAGCACTGCATGCTTCACAGCTTGCTTTTGCTTTCTAGAGCTCAGTTTTTAAAACCCTCTATAAGTTGATACTCAAACACGTAGAATTAGAGATGCAGCTTATCTTGTTCTCATATGGATAAGAAACTGAGTCATACAAGCAAAGACTGAGCAAGGCAATCATGGGTTTCATGTAGAACTTTTTCAACATATTTTCTTCCTCACGCCTACAGCCTACATCTGCTTCAGCTGCTTTCCTGTTATTTCCAGAAAATAATTTTCTTCTACATAGGTTGCCCTACCTGGCCTTCCTTGATGTGGAAGGCTAAGGTTTGGGTGGCTTCTCTTCACTCTCTCTAATTTGCATAAGTGTCCACAGTATTACAGTGTTCACAAATCAGAACTGACCCTAGCACTGTGTCCCACCTACAGTATAATTCTTCAGCAGGTACATGTTGGTAGCAGTTACATTCCTGATCTTTGTTCATTTTTATTTACTTGGTTTCCTGCTTGTGGAGATAATGCACTTCTGCTGCCTCAGTTCCTTTCCCTGCACTTTCTTTGGGTAATACTGTTTATTACCTTCTCTCTTTTGATGCTGGTGGGCTTTTCTTTAAAAAGCTTTCATCATCTGTTTTCTAATTCTTTGTAGGGATTCCAAAATCCCTGCTCCTCCACCAGGACACAAATGGAAGGAGGTCCGGCATGATAACAAGGTGACCTGGCTGGTGTCATGGACTGAGAACATCCAAGGCTCTATCAAATACATCATGTTGAACCCTAGCTCAAGAATTAAGGTAAAAATCCAGTTAAAATAAGAAAACCAAAGCAATCTTCCTGGTCATGTTTCCCAGAAGCAAATGTAGCTTGTGGTTAGGAAAGAGATAGGAGGTAAAGCTACGTGGCTGTTTCATCCTGTGGTGGTTGAAAACAGGGAAGCTTCTGTGCTTCTGTTCCCCCATGAAAAGAGAGGATACAGTTACTGCCCAGGAGAGCAGATGAAATCTGAAAAATGCCTCCTGAAAAGCATCGTTGTGTCATTTCTGGTAGGAATCCTTTAACCTGTGTAAACCTAAAAGGAAGCAATATATCCAGAACAGTCTTGCTCTGGTGGATATTTCACATACATTGGCCTTAACTTTCCCTACCTGGTGTTGTGGTGAAGTTCTAACCATGGGTTGTTAATTAGTTGTTTGTAAAATTAAAAACCCAGCCAGGCTCCTGGCTGAGAAAGCTGGTAAGGAGCTCATGACTGAAGGAAAACAAACTCCTGCTGTGGGAGCAAATACCCAGTCTGTGGATCAAGTCCATAAAAGCAGGAATTTAATCTCCTTTCATAAAGTCTTTTTCTGAGAGATTTTTTTCCTGGATTGGAAACAAGGAGTTTGTCCTACAAATACAGGAGGAAAAATATCTCTATTCCTTGTGAATTCCTGCCCTCTTTTTGCTGTGTCTTGAATATGTAATAATGATGATGAACTGTTGATGTTGCTTTTGCCTTTTATGGGTATTTAATTACACAGCTGAAAGAACATAAGTGCCATCTGAATAAAGCAAAGGAAACCATTTGTATTTTGAGAAGCAGGGAAGATGTGTCTTTTGTGTCTCTCTCCAGTTGCTTCCATGGAAGTATTTAATATCATGGCAATCTGAATGACCTGCAGCTGTGTGGCAGCACAGCGTGAAGCTGAGCTGTGCAGCAGCAGCATCTCAGTGCTTTTGTGCAGCTTTGAGACCGTTTGCCACACACGGGCTTGCAAAGCCTCGAGATGCAGATTGGAGCTAGTCCTCTGCCTGCTGTGTAGTGCTGACTCTGTTCCAACCTCCCTGCAGGGTGAGAAAGACTGGCAGAAGTACGAGACAGCTCGGAGGTTGAAGAAGTGTGTAGATAAAATCCGGAATCAATACCGAGAAGACTGGAAATCCAAAGAGATGAAAGTACGGCAGAGGGCTGTGGCACTGTACTTCATTGATAAGGTGAGGCTCCTTCCTTGGCTCCTCTCACCTTCCCTGTCCTGCTGGGAATGCTTGGGAATGCTGTGTGTTTGTCTTGAAGGCAGAATCGAGCCCAGTTCCGAGGGTATCCTGAGACTTCCTGGGGGGCAGGCTCCTTTTCCTTCCCATTACCTGGAATCCAGAGCAATCAACTATTGTAGTAAACACGGCTATTTCAGGCAGCATTGTTTAGTTCAGGCAAAACTCACAGCCTGCTTCCAGAATCACCCAGTTGGAATACTGGGAAGTTTGTGTGGGCCTTTTGTCTCCAGCTGTTTCAGTTTTCCTGCTGGGAATTTCTGCTGGTTTGTCACCTCTTCAGTAGGAGGTCACAGCTGTGAGGTTTTGTAATTATGCTAATTATTTTACCGCAGCATAAAGAAAATTGCAGTTGTGTTGATGCATTTAAAGCAACATAAAACCAGTTCCCAAAGAGCTGTTCCTTAGTAACATATGGTGTCTTGACTAACTAAATTAACAGGTTTTGTTCAAAATGGTTTGATGTAAACCAGGGAACTTTGATATGAATAACTGTGGTTTCGTATGACCACTGAAGGTTTCAAAACTTAGAAACTGTTTTAGCCAGCACTGTTAAATATGTGTTTTTATGCAGCCAAATGTAGCCTTTAAATAATTTATACAAGCCAATATTTATATAACCTGTATGATATTTGAAATGTATTTAGTGTGCAGTGAAAGGTAGGATCACAGAAGATGGAACAACTGGACCGTATTACTTGTTTCAAGTACAGTTCACATGGAAGTCAATTGGATTTTTAAAAACTGCCACACTTTTTGAAATTAATTTCCATTAGTCAGAGCTGTCACACAGTTTGAGTTACTTAATGAGCAAAAGTTGGTAAAGCATCCTGGCCTAAACTCTTTTAAAAAAACAGAGATATTCTTTTCTGAACACTGCTGGTTCTAGGCCTGTATCTGAAGGTTTGCAGCATCTCTCTGTTGTGGAGACAGTTTGAATTCCTTACCTTTTTGTTTTGATGTAAATGTAGCTTGCCCTGAGAGCTGGTAATGAAAAAGAAGAGGGAGAGACAGCTGACACCGTGGGCTGCTGCTCCCTGAGAGTAGAGCACATCAAGCTGCATCCTGAGCTGGATGGGCAGGAATACGTGGTTGAGTTCGACTTCCTCGGGAAGGACTCCATCCGATACTACAACAAAGTCCCTGTGGAGAAGAGGGTAAGGCACCTCCACAAGCACACACACAGGCTGAATAGCACAGAGATGTGGTCAGCACAGTCTGGATGGCATTAACAGGTTGCTTTATCACTGCTCAGATACCGAGCCAGAAAATCAGTCAGTTAAAGTGACATCCTTGTGGTGTGACACAGCCCAGCAGATGAGATGTTCAGACATCTTACAGCTCTTCCCTGTGATCTCAGTGTGAAGAGTTGACAGAACATAACTGTAACAGCTGTGTTAGACAAGCTTCCTGGTCTCATTCTCATCATCAGAGTTGGTTTTGTCACCTATAGATGGGGGAGTTGCAGGCCCGTGTGACAAGTAACAGCATAAACATTTCTGAAATACTGCTGGCTCTGGCAGAGCAGCAGTTTGATTGGGGCTTTGATAACAGACACCTCTGTCACAGTGATTTGGATCATGTTGGAGCTGAGTCCTCAGAGGTAGATCTTCACCTTGGCTGCTCCAGAGCCTACAGAGAAGGTGCACTGATACCTCTGGCCTATGAACTTGGGTGTC
This sequence comes from Bombycilla garrulus, assembly GCA_013400315.1. Lineage (NCBI taxonomy): Eukaryota > Metazoa > Chordata > Aves > Passeriformes > Bombycillidae > Bombycilla > Bombycilla garrulus. Next base: position 61,115 of record VXBU01006372.1, read on the forward strand.
TGCTAGCCAAGACTTGTGCTAAATCAATTCTTTTATTTCTGTCATCCACCAGTTTCAAATTTGCTGTGATTTTGGCCTCATTTCAGAATCCAGCTTGAACCTGGAGGACACTATCCAAAATGTGTTTGTGGGTGTAACAGCTTTGCATCTGGCCCACAGCTCTGTGGTCTGAGTTAGATACCCTGTGTATAATACTGTGGTAATTGTCATGACAGTCAGCAGTAAATGTTGGCCCCTTGAGGAGGAAAACAAGTGGAAAAAAAAACCAAACTACTGCTGCTCTAGAAATAATTGTGTGCTGGAATTCTTGGTTCCCTGTGTAAAGAAGAAAACATATTTTTCTATTTAAATTTATTGGTGTCTCTTGGTATTTTTTTCAGTGCTTAAAATGGGGAGTTGATTATTGTGGAACTAGAAATCTTTGTATATTGGGTGTCTGTAGAAGAATGTGTGTTGTTGAGAAGCTGGAGAATTGCAGCATGCAGAGCTGGGATTTGTGGTCTCTGTTACAATCAAAGATGCTTTGATTATTCTCCCTACCCCACTGAGACATTTTGGGATGAAATTTTATTAAACAATACAGCAGTGAGGAGGGTTGGTTTCTTGGAGCTTCAATCCATGGGAAATGGCTCAGAGGTCTCTTGGGCTTAAGTGCTAATGGGAGAGGAAGGAAAAGGCAGTGGTTTTAGGGCTCTTTCTCCATCAAGCAGCTACACCAGAGCAGTTAAGTCTTCTGACTGTAATTTTGCTCCAAAGGATGAGAGGGCATCGAAGGCTCAGGACTCCTGTTGCTGGGGAGGAACCTGCAGCACAAACATCACATTGAGAGATGGATCTTTGCCTGCTGGGAAGTAACATCCAGCATCATCACTGTTCCCTAAAAGCAGTTTAATGGCTCCCTGGCGGTTGTGCTTTCATACAACTTAGTCCTGCCCGGTGCTGTCTGCTCTGTGTGCCTTGACTCTCATTGTTTTCTTTTCCTGCAGGTGTTTAAGAATCTTCAGCTGTTCATGGAGAACAAGCAGCCTGAGGATGACCTCTTTGACCGCCTCAATGTAAGCACGTAGTTCATGGTGAGGGTGGTGGAGCACCCTGAACAGGCTGGCTCTGCATCAGGCAGTAACAGCTGCTCTGTTCCAGAAATCGTTTCAGTGGAAATGTTCTTCCAGAGCAGCCTCAAAGCAGTGAGAGCATGTCTCAGTCTGGTGTCTGAATTGTCCACTGTGCCCACAGGTTCCCAAAGTGATGGGCCTTGGTCCTGGTGAGCCTGCCTGGCTCTCACCTGACCTGGGGAGGTTTTTTCAGAGTTCAGAGATGATGAATGTGTGAGGTGACAGATTTTCACATGCCGTCCCTGTCTGCACACTTGGGTCTGTGGGAGCACTGTGGTGGTCCAGGCATGTTTATTGTTGCTGGAAACCAAAACTTCCACACCAAAGAGATCTTTTTTGGCCACTTGTGGTACTTGTTACCAATCTAATACTTGTTGGTTCATTGTTCACTTTTGCTGTGGTTTCAGTAATGCTGTGGCTATTCTGTTGTGGTCAGGTCTGAGTACACCAGGCCTCAGCCATGAGCTGCACGTCTGTGTCAGCCGTGGATCCAGAGGTTTCACAAATGCTGTGGTCATTCCTAGTGCTCACTGTCATCTCCTTTCTGCTTCTTCAGACCAGTATCTTAAATAAACACCTTCAAGACCTTATGGAGGGACTGACAGCCAAGGTATTCCGTACTTACAATGCCTCCATCACGCTACAGCAGCAGCTCAAGGAGCTCACTAATCGTAAGTCTTGCCCCTGAAGCTGTGTGGGAAACAGATCTTACCCTGCAATACAGACCTGGCTTCCTTGGCTGAGCCACAAGTTGTGTATCTGTTCACCACTTCCTTGTTACAGTTTCCCCGGTGCAAATGTCAGGCAGCTGAGATCTAACCAAAAATCTGCTGTCAGACAGTCTTTTAGAGTAGTTGAGCAGCACAGCATTGGCGCGGAAGAGAACTGACTTGTGAGCACACCAGGGTGTGCTTTCCAGGTTATGCGCGTCCTTTATCAAATCTGTGTGCTTTCTGTTAGTTGGGAGGTGCTGTAGATGACAAGCAGTACAGATGCCTGTGTAACAGCCCCGTGTTTCTTGGCTGCTCATCCACAGCCCCTGTGAGCAGTGCTGCCGTGCACTTTGCACCTTGCCCAGGCGGGCACATTGGGCCTGTGAAGCCCAGCAGTGTCCTGGGCAGAGTGGTTCCACTGTGCTTCCCCTCTCTTGAGTTGAGATGGTGGCAGTAGTGATGAGAAACATCCAGAAGGAGTTGGGATGGAAGTGGCCAGGCTTGGGACTGTAGTTGGAGTGCAGTGTTGAGACTGCACACAGGAGGGGAAGGTTGGTTCTGCAGTGGGTGTGGGACACTGGTGGGGGCACCACACCATGGGAACTCACTTGTTCACCAAGGGCTCTCCTGTCCTTCACAGCGGATGACAACATCCCAGCAAAGATCCTCTCCTACAACCGTGCCAACAGAGCGGTGGCCATTCTGTGTAACCACCAGAGAGCTCCGCCCAAAACCTTCGAGAAGTCCATGATGAACCTGCAGAGCAAGGTACCTCCCCCTGGCCACTCTGGGGCAGCAGGGCTCCAAGTGCTGCCCCTCAGGAGTCAGCATTCCTTTCCCTTGGGGTGAAAGCAGAGCCTGCTTTTCCCTGTCAGGAGTTGGTGGTGTGCATCAGAGAGTGGCCTGCTCAGAGATGAGCAGTGAGCTGGGAGGGGTTTCTCTGAGTTGTCTTTTACCTGTAAAGAGCAAGACCAGACCCTTTTTCTGCCCTTCATCCTATAGCTGTGTGTTCTGCTGCCTTTGAAACTTGAGAGCAGCAGTCTCTGGCTCTGGTCTGTGTCCCCTAAAGAGCCTGGAGTGGGCATCCACCCCATTGTGTGACCCCCAGGCCGCTGTCAGTGTGTACTCAGTACATTATGCCCCTCTGACTTGACCTCTTCCTTTGCAGATTGTTTCTGGTGAAGGCCATGAGGTCCAGAGGGGTTAGGTCTGTTCCTGGTCTGGCTTTAGAATAACCTTCACAATAAGGAGTTGTGGTTTGGCACTGCAGTGTCCCATGCTTCCATAACACCTAACATGGCTGCCTTCACCCTAGATCCTAGAGCTTGGAGATGTTTAAGGGGAGTGGTTGAACAGGGGCTGCAAAATGCTGAATCTCCCTGAATCCCAAGTTTGCTGTAGAAGATCTGCCTGAAGTTGTTAATACCTTTCAGTGTGTAGGATTTGGGGCAGATTCCTGCTGAGGGATCAGGAATCATTGTTCCATGTAGCCATCAGAGAGCTGGTAGTGATGGGATGCAGTGAAGGCAGAAAAGCTGCCAGGAAGGGTTTGTTGGCCAGGCCAGACCAAGCCAATTCCTCAGCCTGCATGGTTGTAGCTGTGTGAGAAAGCTCCCAGCAGCAGCTTGTCTTTGGGAATGAGTGAGGCCCTGTTTTCTGAGGGGGATTTCTCACCACACTTGGCTGTGCAGTGCCCAGTGGGCTCGTTGCTCTGCAGGAGTGGATCTGACTGCTGGTAGATTCTGAAGGTGGTCACAAACTGTCTTCCTGGGTCATGCTGCCCAGGGGTGACTGACACAGCTGTCAGCAGCTTGTTCTCAGTGCTGCCATCTGGTTTTGCCTCTCCTAGATTGATGCCAAGAAGGAGCAATTAGCTGATGCCAGGAGGGAACTGAAAAGCGCCAAAGCTGATGCCAAGGTCCGGAGGGATGAGAAGTCTAAAAAGTAAGGCTGGTGTTACTGGGCTGTGCAACGCTCCCAGAAGGGGTCCTTCACCCTGCATTCCACTTTCCTGGCCTGTGATTTGGGAAGGCTTTCTTTTGCCCTTTTCATTCTGTGCATGAAGTAGCGGCCATGCAGTGATGGTCTGACCCTGACGTGGTCTGTCATGCCCAGCCCTCAGAGCTGAGCCTCCACCAGTGCCCACCCTCCCCGGTGCTGCCCAGGACCCTGTGCAGCCTTGCTGTGTTCCTGGGAGCTGGGGCTCGCACAGCTAATTAACTGCACAGGCAGCTCCTGAGTTCTGCCCTCCCCGCTGGAAGCCCAGGCACAGACGGTGTGCTGGGCTCTGCAGAGCAGCCACGGGGAGCTGAGCTGCAGGAGCTCGGGGAGCAGGATCACAGCATGGCGTACTGAGGGATACACGGGCTGCTGTGGCAGTGGGTGTAGCATCAGAACACTGCAGGCTGTTGCTCCCAACCCTTTAAAACAAAACTGCTGCTTAAGATTCCTGCTCTGCCTCTTGGAAAATGTCAGTTCTTAATTGCATGTGCTGAGTGTGTTGTTGTCACCATCTGTGCTGACACAGCTGCCCCGCGTGGCTGGTGGCATCGCTTACCTTGAGCTGAGTCCCTCTGGGTTCCCGCAGTGCTGGCAGGGCATTAGGAATTCAGTGCTTTGTTCTCTGCCACCCCAGGACAGTGGAGAGCAAGAAGAAAGCAGTGCAGAGGATCGAGGAGCAGCTGATGAAGCTGGAGGTTCAGGCTACAGATAGGGAGGAGAACAAGCAGATCGCTTTGGGCACCTCCAAACTCAACTATCTGGATCCCAGGATCTCTGTTGCTTGGTAAGCACTGCCTGGGGTGTGCTGGGGACATCCCCCCACTCCTCCACCTCTGTTTCGTCCCCCACATGGCAACAAGGGCAGGGTCTCTGGCCTTCCTTTTGTCCCTGACTCTAACAGCATCTCCTCTCCTGCAGGTGTAAGAAGTGGGGAATTCCTATAGAGAAGATTTATAACAAAACCCAACGAGAAAAATTTGCCTGGGCTATCGACATGGCAGAGGAAGACTATGAGTTTTAACCTGTTTTTATTGAGATGAATTTTATGGGAAAAGGGAGTAGCCTGGTTTTTAGGGAGATTGATAAACTGTGAGCCTTACTTGTCCTTGGATGCTGGGGAAGGGGGAGGAAAGGGGCAAGTGAGCATCAGATAAAACAGCCAACATCTTGCAGAAAGCATAACCTGGAAATATCTTAAAGGAGCTGAGCCAGTTGTCCTATGGACAACTTATTTAAAAATGTTTCAGAGATCCAAATTCTAGCTGTCTGGTTTGTGTGGTTTTTCTCTTGAGGCAGGGCAAGTGGATGGGGGATTTGTCAACCTTCCGCCAGGCAAATTCACCATCACACTGAGAGCGTGGGAATCTTTAGCTACTGTATACAAAATCCAATTATATTGGTGCGTTTTTACAGTTAGGGTTTTGCAATAACTTCTATATTTTAATAGAAAATGGACTCCTTAACCCCTGCCCTTCCCCTCCCGCCCCATTTCAGAATTTAACAAATAAACAAAATTTAAGGAACCCAATGCACCTGTTACAGCTGTCACTATAGTCATGGAAGTACCCAAATCTTTTTCAATTTGTCACTTGGAACAGTCGTGGCATTGGAACATGAGTTACAAATATCCACCACATTTGTTCAGAGCAAATCATGATGGGAAATCATGGGAAATCGGCCTCCTGACTTGAGTGTTCCTATTTTAAATGAGAATTTTTATTTCTTTTTAATTATTTTAAAATATTTAAACAGTTTTCTTTATGATCTTAAAGATCGTGTAGTTTTGGGGAGCGGGTGGGGGGGAGGGGGCCGTGTGATGGAAAGATGTGTGTGGAATTTGAGGACAAATGAAATTGGAAACAAATGACATTCCCATCACCCTTTGTTCTGAACACGCTCTGTACACTTCCAAGAATTATCTACTTTTTAGGTTTGTCAGACTGTTTTACCTTTCCCCCCCTCCTTTTTTTCTAAGCCCCACTCCCCTCTTTTACTTGAAAGATTTTATTGTGTAAAAAGAAGTTTCACAGGTCAATAAATTTCGAGGGAAATGAGCATTGGTCCAAAAAGGAAAATAATCAAGATTTTAGGGCTTTTATTTTTTTCTTTTGTAATTGTGTAAAAAAATTTTAAAAATTAAAAAAGCAGAATTTTAATGTGAAACCTTTTTTTGCTATAATCATTAGTCTTAGAGGCATTGTTAGCGTAGTGTGTGTGCAAGACCATTTCCTGCAGCCTTTCCTCAACAAGTATCTTCTATTTTTATCATGAATTCCCTTTTAATCAACTGTAGGTTATTTAAAATAAATTCCTACAACTTAACTGAGTGTTGGTGTCTCTGTGTTCTTTCAGCTGGAGATGAGGCCCCGTGGTTGGGCTGGGGGAGATGCTGGTTCCTGGGGTGCAATTCCCGTTCCCAGCCCCAGCAGGAATTCCCTGAAGGATGAGGCCCATCCCTGCCCTGCTGAGATTGTGCTGCACCTCTCTGGTGGCCACTGTGGCTTTGTGTGCAGGCACAGCTCAGTTTGCTTTGTCCTGGGAAAAGGCCTGCCCAGGAGAGCAGAGAGCAGGGGACACGGTGACACCCGAGCTGCTCTTCCTGGTTGCTCTGCTGCCGTTTATTCAGCCCCTGCACAGAGCAGGGTGGAGGAGAGCAGCTCCTTCCCATTCATGGCTGGGAAGGGCAGGAGGCTGGCCAAGGACAGGGTGATGAGGCTGAAGGATGCGTTCTCCTCCCTGGCGCTGGGAGAGCCCTGGCCTGGTGTCCCTGGGGACTGCGGAGCAGACACAGCCCTGGCTCCTGTGCAAACACCTCCCGGTGTCCCCAGAGCTGGGGTGGGCTCCAGCCCCCCGAGGGTGGCTGTGGGGTCAGGCTCAGCCAGCTGAGCAGCCTCTGGGCAGCCAGTCCCAGCAGGGCTTCCTGCTGCTCGCTGCGATCTTCAGGCACTTTGTTGTGGCTGCACAAGCTCCGAGTTTGGCAGGAGCTGCCGTTTGCTCTCTGGGGCCTTTCCAAGGTGCAGCGGTGAAAATGCCAGCAGAGAGGGAAAGGGGCTCATTGTGCTCCCGACCTGCCCGTGCCTGAACAATGCAGCCTGTAAAAATATCATTTCTATTTATACAGCCCTCCTTCCCGCCCGCAGACCTGGCCGAGATATCCCATATCTTAAAAATTGCAGTATCTTACACTACTGAACAGGGAATTGTGGAATGCAGAGGAGAAGGGATGTTCTCCCACACAGGGGTTCCCCCACCCCAGCGTTGCTGCTGGCAGATCCCTCTTCTCCCTGGGCAGGGTGGGGTGCTCTGGCCAGGCTGGGAGATCTGGGCTCTGCCTGGAAGTGCAAGGCCAGGCTGATGTCCAAGGCTGGAGCGTGTTGTGCCTCTGTGTGAGCAAGAAGGAGAAGGATGTTGGTGCAAAACCCACCCTTGAAGATGCACCCAGCTCCCTCCCAGCACTGGGGAGCACAGGCTCTGTCAGGGCCAGGGAGCTGAGGAGGGTTTAATCGGTGGTTTTGCCTGTGGCACAGCAGGGTGAGGACCACACACTCCTCGCTTTCCACGGAGAATTCCCAGACCCCACTGACTCACTGTGCAAACAGAGAAATGGCCACAAACGTGCCACATCCTGTCTTGCATCCCTCTGCTGCAGCGCCTGCGCTCGCCTGCCCCAGTGCCACCACCCCGCTTTGGCTTTCCTGTCCCACACCAGAGCCTGTGTTTGGCAGCCAGGGAAACTGAGGCACCAGTGGTATGACCTGTGGAGAGTGCAAAATATAAGTTTGAACTGGATTTTCTGCATCACAAGCCCACGGACAGGGCCTGGCAGCCACGGGGAGGTTGCAAAACCCGGCAGGATGCAGCCCCATCCCCCTTGAAGTCTTAAGGATTCCAGGGTTGAAAATTGAAACCAGGTGAACTCGCTATTAAAAAAGCGTGTGCTTCCCGCACAGCGGCGGGGAGTGGGGACAGGGAGCCCGGAGCTGCAGTGGGTTTCTCCCCAGGTGCTGGTTGTCACCCGGAGGGAACTCGCGCTGCCGGGGAGGGTCAGGGCTGTGCGGGGAGGCCGCCTGCGGGCACGGCTCTGCCCAGCTCCGGGAGAGCGTGCGGCACGGGCCCGGCACCGCGCCAGCAGCCGCAGCAGCTCCGCAGCCCCGGGCGCTCTGCTTTCCATCCAGCGCAGCCCCGCTGTGTGCGCCAGCAGCGGCCCGGGCAGCTCCGCACCCTTCCCCGAGGGCCTGCCACATCCTGTGCCCTGCGGCGCCGGGGAAGCGCTTCGCTCTGGCGATTTTCTCAGCTGGTGCTGGCTTTACCCAGCCCAGGCAGGAATGAATAAATAACCCGGAGAGGAGCATCTCTGCCAGGGACTGCACTGCTCGTTTGGGTGAGTAGCGGGCACCTCCTGTCAGTGCGTGCTCCCCGGGGCAGCAGAGGGATCCAGCCGTTCCCAGGCACTGGTGCCAGAGGGATGCCGGGCTGCAGGGACCCCCCACGCTTGCCTGTGGGGTGGCCCCGGAGTGCTGTGTCCCTGGATTTTGTTCCCCAGGCCTCGAGCATGCCTGGGGCCGTCCTTAAGCCAGAGGTCACCTGGCCGTTGGCCTGTTCCTGGTGGGAGGATGCAGCTGCTCCATGAATCCTGCAGGATATGGGGGATGGCAGCCCCTGCTTCGGAACTGCGAAGGGGGAGGTGCTGGGGCCACTCCGAGGGGAAAATCCCCCTTTTCCTTGTGGTGTTTGCAAGGGGAGATTGTAAAACCCCCAGGCTTCCACAGCCACACGATGAACATGATCCAGGGAATTTCTTCAAAAGCAAAACAGGAATATAATGGAAGTTTTAGCTGCCCTGAGGGATGAGGGTTATTGTTCACAGCGTGGCTGGTACAGGAGCTGGGACCACCAAACGGGGCCATCAGGCACACAAAGGCTGTCACATTTCCTGTGCTGTCAAATTGAACAGTGGAATTCCTTGGCGTGCAGCATCTTGGACACAGAGAGCTAATGCAAGGCTAAGAGACGATCAGTCAGACTTGGAAAATAAAAAATATCCATTGCAAACAGCTCATTGTAAACCACATCCTCCACGTGCTGCCCCAGCCACGCCGAGCTGCCGAGCTGAGGACACACCTTGCTGGGTGCTCTCCATCAGCAGGAACTGGCAGTGATTGGGAGCGAGGGAGTCACCTTCTCTGCTTCTTCGATGGCCACACTCCCTTCTCAGGTTTTGCCCTCCAAAACAAGGGTGTGCCCATAATGCTGAGCTATTTTAAGACCACTAGGAGCTGGCTGCTTCCTGCCGGTCCCAAGCGAGGCCATTACACAAGGCAGGAGCAACTTCCCCAGTGGCCACGGCAGCTCACCCCGGAGGGAATGAGGCCCAGAGAGCTGTGCCAGCACCAAGCACAGGCTCCAGCAGCTCTGGCTCAGCTGAGCACATCCCCAGCATCCTTACAGAGCTGTCGTGCACTGCTCATTTCTATCAGGGCAGGTTTAGGCTCTCACCCTGGTGTGTCTGTCCTTCCCTGTTTGACGCCCAGACCAGGTGGGATCCTGAACCACCTTACAGGGCTCCCAGTGTGTGTGCACGTGTGCGTGCTGGGGAATGTCCCTGCAGAGGCAGGTGAAGCTGTAGGACAGAGGGAGCTGCTCACATGCAGGATCCACTCGGGGATGGGCCCCTCACTTAGAAAATGATGCCCCTCCCAGTCCCAGCCATGAGCTGGGGGGGTGAGATAAGGGCTGCTGAGCACGGGCTGCCTTGCCATGGGCCTGTGGACACGTGTGTATGTACATGTGTGCATTCACAGAATCACTAAGTTTGCAAAAAAGAAAAAAATCGTAGGATCAATGAAGTTGGAAAAGTCCTCTAAGATCATCAGGTCCAAGCATTAATCCATATTTATAGATTTATACATATAAATGGGACAGCCTGAGCACCCTGTGTGCCATGGGGTGCCCTGATGGAAAGGAGGGCACAGGAAGAAGGTCAGTGGCGCACAGAAAGGGAAATTGCAGGATTTAACCACATGAATGGAGCAAACTGCACTGAAATGCTTCCCAATTCAACCACTTATCCCCTCGCTAACCCTGCTTTTGTGTGGTCTCTAACCCTGCTTTTTTGTGGGGGTGCTGGAGAGCAGCTGGAGAGTGTCCAGTGACCCCCAGCACGTCCCCCAGGGGTGGGATGCCACAGGCCACCCTGCAAGCCCCATCCCTCTTTCCATGCCAGCTCGGATCCAGTTGGGATGTGTGTGGAGGAAACTACAGCAAATGCAGACCTGGCTTCAGGAAGCCACACCATGGTGCCAGCGGCAACCATAGGAAGGGGTCTGTCCCCAGGAAAAGCCACCGTGGGAAGCAGTATTGGGACAGCACGTGCCTCGCCAGGACCCCACGCAAACCCTGCTGTGGGTGCCGGGGCCCTACGGTATCCCGTGGGGTGTGTGGCACACGGGGGACCTGTGGGGTGCAGGGTGGTTCCCCAGGTTTGCCATGGGGTGCAGAGTCCCTGGGAGCCCCAGGCATGCCATGGGGCAGAGGGTGTGCGGTTCCAGGGCGTGCTGGGTGGTCTGTGGCGCTGGCACCCCGCACCACGCAAGGGGTCCACTTGGGCCTCTGGGGCAGGGATGCTCCGGCCCCGAGCCCCCGGCCCCGGCAGCAGCGGGTCCCTGTCCCCACCGCGGACCCCTGGGTGGCCATGCTCCGGCCCCGGCAGCAGCGGGTCCNCCAGGCTTCCACAGCCACACGATGAACATGATCCAGGGAATTTCTTCAAAAGCAAAACAGGAATATAATGGAAGTTTTAGCTGCCCTGAGGGATGAGGGTTATTGTTCACAGCGTGGCTGGTACAGGAGCTGGGACCACCAAACGGGGCCATCAGGCACACAAAGGCTGTCACATTTCCTGTGCTGTCAAATTGAACAGTGGAATTCCTTGGCGTGCAGCATCTTGGACACAGAGAGCTAATGCAAGGCTAAGAGACGATCAGTCAGACTTGGAAAATAAAAAATATCCATTGCAAACAGCTCATTGTAAACCACATCCTCCACGTGCTGCCCCAGCCACGCCGAGCTGCCGAGCTGAGGACACACCTTGCTGGGTGCTCTCCATCAGCAGGAACTGGCAGTGATTGGGAGCGAGGGAGTCACCTTCTCTGCTTCTTCGATGGCCACACTCCCTTCTCAGGTTTTGCCCTCCAAAACAAGGGTGTGCCCATAATGCTGAGCTATTTTAAGACCACTAGGAGCTGGCTGCTTCCTGCCGGTCCCAAGCGAGGCCATTACACAAGGCAGGAGCAACTTCCCCAGTGGCCACGGCAGCTCACCCCGGAGGGAATGAAGCCCAGAGAGCTGTGCCAGCACCAAGCACAGGCTCCAGCAGCTCTGGCTCAGCTGAGCACATCCCCAGCATCCTTACAGAGCTGTCGTGCACTGCTCATTTCTATCAGGGCAGGTGTAGGCTCTCACCCCGGTGTCTCTGTCCTTCCCTGTTTGACGCCCAGACCAGGTGGGATCCTGAACCACCTTACAGGGCTCCCAGTGTGTGTGCACGTGTGCGTGCTGGGGAATGTCCCTGCAGAGGCAGGTGAAGCTGTAGGACAGAGGGAGCTGCTCACATGCAGGATCCACTCGGGGATGGGCCCCTCACTTAGAAAATGATGCCCCTCCCAGTCCCAGCCATGAGCTGGGGGGGTGAGATAAGGGCTGCTGAGCACGGGCTGCCTTGCCATGGGCCTGTGGACACGTGTGTATGTACATGTGTGTATTCACAGAATCACTAAGTTTGCAAAAAAGAAAAAAATCGTAGGATCAATGAAGTTGGAAAAGTCCTCTAAGATCATCAGGTCCAAGCATTAATCCATATTTATAGATTTATACATATAAATGGGACAGCCTGAGCACCCTGTGTGCCATGGGGTGCCCTGATGGAAAGGAGGGCACAGGAAGAAGGTCAGTGGCGCACAGAAAGGGAAATTGCAGGATTTAACCACATGAATGGAGCAAACTGCACTGAAATGCTTCCCAATTCAACCACTTATCCCCTCGCTAACCCTGCTTTTGTGTGGTCTCTAACCCTGCTTTTTTGTGGGGGTGCTGGAGAGCAGCTGGAGAGTGTCCAGTGACCCCCAGCACGTCCCCCAGGGGTGGGATGCCACAGGCCACCCTGCAAGCCCCATCCCTCTTTCCATGCCAGCTCGGATCCAGCTGGGATGTGTGTGGAGGAAACTACAGCAAACGCAGACCTGGCTTCATGAAGAAGCCACACCATGGTGCCAGCGGCAACCATAGGAAGGGGTCTGTCCCCAGGAAAAGCCACCGTGGGAAGCAGTATTGGGACAGCACGTGCCTCGCCAGGACCCCACGCAAACCCTGCTGTGGGTGCCGGGGCCCTACGGTATCCCGTGGGGTGTGTGGCACACGGGGGACCTGTGGGGTGCAGGGTGGTTCCCCAGGTTTGCCATGGGGTGCAGAGTCCCTGGGAGCCCCAGGCATGCCATGGGGCAGAGGGTGTGCGGTTCCAGGGCGTGCTGGGTGGTCTGTGGCGCTGGCACCCCGCACCACGCAAGGGGTCCACTTGGGCCTCTGGGGCAGGGATGCTCCGGCCCCGAGCCCCCGGCCCCGGCAGCAGCGGGTCCCTGTCCCCACCGCGGACCCCTGGGTGGCCATGCTCCGGCCCCGGCAGCAGCGGGTCCCCGTCCCCACCGCGGACCCCCCGCGCTGCGCGTCCCGCGCCCGCCCCCGCGCCGGCAGCGCTCCGCCCCTTCCCCTCCCTCCTCCCTCCTCCTTCCTCGCTCCTCCTCCTCCTCCCTCTTCTCCCTCTCCTCCTCCTCCTGCTGCTGCTGCTGCTCTGCTCCCCT